>JAUELO010000100.1:6609363-6625889 GCA_032357855.1 Amphibolips quercusostensackenii
AAAAGAATGTTACATAATATGTGAACCCTCCCATAGTTCTGAAATTCAAAGAGGAAGTTACAAGAAGCCCTCACGATTCTCGTGGCTTTAGTGATGATCTCTTCGAGTGACTTTGATCAACTAGAGTTGTCCGTTCGTGACAGTTCTTACTAGGGTCAGAGTATTGTTTGCCCGCAAACCTTCGATGAGAAACTGCGTCCTGCCGTAAGCGTGTCTCGAAAAGGAGCAATGACCATCAGTCTTCCGACACTTCACATCGACTTCACTATCGGTTAAACTCCTCATAAACTCGATAAATTGTAATTTCATTCACCGTTCGCAATTTTGACAAATTCTTACCTCAATCGTCTATTCTTTTTAGCCATCAAACATTAAAAAAAAAAGTAGTCAAAGTAGACGCCGTGCGCCTTTAAAAAAGGGTTTCGTAACCTATTAGGACTTTATTTAGGTGGTTTGAATTTCCCGCTCTCTGCCACCCACTACCCTACCCCTTCTCTTTATTCTTCTTCTCCTTTACTACTTCTTACGTATCCTACCTTCCGTCTCATACCCTACTTCTAGTCTCCTACTTCTATTGCTTCACCTCTCATCAGTCCCTCTTCTTTCCCTTTCATCCAGTACTTCTTCTACCTCCCCTCGACCGTGATTTGCCTCCTCTATCTCACCTACACATCTACTTCCATCACGTTCTCTACTTTCAGTCTCCTACTTACAGTATTCTACTTTTCCTCCCCTACTTCTACTACTGTTCCTCCCCTAATTCCTCTACATTACCACATCACTTTCCCTACTTCCACTCCCTGTTGATTCCTTTTTTCCACTATCATCCCTCTCCTCCCTTCCTGTTACACTTCTTCTCCTTATGTACTCTGCTTCCCATTGCATACTATAGGTTCAGTCTTCCAATTCTACTGCTTGCCCTTTCCTACTTCCACTACTTCGCCTTCTATCACTTACCCTACTTCTAGATTTCACCTTTCTCTTCCCTCCCTCATCTCCTCCGCTACTTTCCCCCTCACATACTCTACTTGTAGTACTTCAACTACTTAACTTCCCGTCACACCTTTTACTTCGCAGCTTTTTAGTTCTTTCTCTACATCCTATCCCTCTTGATCATCTCTTCCCCTTCCCACCCAAGCCTCCTTTTTTACTTACTCTCACCTACTTACTTACATTTTTCTACTTCAACAACTATAACTCCCCTCCTTCCACTAGTACATCTCCTATTACGGCTACTGCTTCTCCTTCCCTTACGTCAAATACTTCTTCTCCCTTTTGATTCCCCCTTCTTTTTCTTTCGGCACTTTATATCAATTTTCCTTCTTTTCCTCGCTCCGACGAAAATAACATATCTACCATCTCAAAAACCAAAATTTCAAAGACTTCGAGATTTTGATGATTTAAAAAGATTTTTAAGATTTTAAAAGATTACAACGGGTTTCAAAAATTATAACAGATTCCAAAATTTTCTAAGGATTTTACAGATTAAGAAGGATTTTTTAGAGTTTTGAAGCTTTTAGAGTATTCAAAAAGATTCTAAGATATTTCAGACACAAAGATTTTAAGGGGTTTTAGAAAAGTTTGAAAAAATTCCTAGAGAATTTAAGGAAGTTAATGGAATGAAATAAAATTTCGAAGGATTACAAAGAATTTCAAAAATGTAGACATTTTTGAAGGAATTTTAACTGATAAATAAAATTCTATCGGTTTGTACGGGATTTCAAAAGTTTTCTACAGATTGTAAACAAATTTTTAATTTTCAAAGGATTCTGAAATGATTTTGTATGATTTCAAAAGCAGAAATTTGACAGTATTTTTCAGGAGTTAATAGCATCACTTCTTCTTCTTCCCCGTCCATTCACCACTTCCTCTACCTCCCTTTTCCCTTGATTCCCCATTCTATTCGCCTCTCCAACACTACTTTCCATCATGTTCTCTACTAACAGTCTCCTACTCGTACTACTTTCCGTCCCCTACTTCTTCTACTTCACCCCATCACTTCCTTTTCTTCCACTTCCTTTTGATTCCCCTTTTCCCTACCAGCCCCCCCTTTCTTGCACTACTTTTTCTCACTTACTCTACTTTCACTCACATACCCAAGTTTTAGACTTCCATTTATACTGCTTCCCATCTCCTACTTTCACTACTTCACATCCCATTATATCCCCTGCTTCCCCTCCCTCTTTTTCCCTTTCCCTCCCTCCACTCCTCCGCTGCTTCTTCCCCTCACACGCGCAGCTTCTCCTACTCCTATTACTTCACCTGGTGTCACATCCTAACTTTCCTTCTCTTTCACTACTTTCTTTACTTCCTATCCCTCTTGATTATTCATTCACCTTTCCTGCTAACCCTCCTCTTTTACTTTCCCTCAACTAACCTACTTCCATTCTTTTACTTTGACTACTTCTTTTCCCTTTCTTTTACTACTAAACCTCTCATGACTTCTGCTACTTCCCTTCCCTTCTTTTCACTACTACACCTCCAATGACTTCTACTTTTTCTCCTTTCACTACTTCCTATACTTCCCCTTCCTTTTTATTCCCCCTTTGCCCTTCCTTCCTTTTTTCGACCACTTTACATCACTTTCGCTGCCTTTTCTCACTCCGACGAAAATAACATATCCACTATCTCAAAAATTTAAATTTCTTAGACTTCAAGATTTTGATGATTTAAAAGATTTTGAATATTTCGAAGGATTCCGAAGGATTTAAAAAAATGTAACAAATTATTTTTAAGATTCTTAAGGATTTTAAACAAGTTTCCAAAATTTACATAGGATTCGAGGAAGTAAATGAAAAGAAATGAAGTTTCAAGGGAATGCAAGGTATTTCAAAGATTTGGACATTTCTAAAGAAATTTTAACTTATAATTAAAATTTTAGCATTTTGTACGAGATTTCAAAAGTTTTCTAAATTGTGTACAAAATTTTTAAAGCTTCAAAGAATTTTCAAATGATTTTAAATAATTTCAGAAGAAGAAATCTAAAAATATTTAAGGAGTTAATAGGATTTCTACAAAAAATTAAAAGATCTCAAAAGGTTATAAGGAATTTTCGACTGTTAAAAAATAGAAGAAAATTGACAATGAAAATTGCAGCTAATTAAAATTTCAACTGTTGAAAATTTATTTTTATATTTTCTTTCATTTTTTAATATCAAAAATTCAATTTTCGTTAATTTTCGGTCATTTAGAATTCAAAAACAGTGGAAATTCATGAAAATTCAACTGGTGAAAACTAAAAAAAATTAAAAATTAAAAAATCAGGTGTTAAAAATGTTACTGTAAAAATTCACTTCTTAGATGAAGAAAATTCAACAGTTGCAAAAGTCAAGAAAATTAAAATTTTCATTTCGAATTTTGTAACTGCTCAAGGTTAATGAACATTGAAAATTAGTTTTTTCAAAATTTAATATTTAAAAAATTCAATTTTATATTATCTTTTATTTTTAACATTCAAGAATGAAATTTTCGTTAGTTTTGAACAGTTTGATTTTTTACTGTTTAAAATTCAAGACAATTGAAAATTAAAGTAAATTTATTTAGAAAAATAAAGTAATGTTAAAAATTTAAAAATCAGCTGCTGAAATTTCTACTGTAAAAAATTAAATTTTCAGCTGACAAAATTGAACCTTTAAAAATTAGAGACTGAAAATGTGATTTTGAATTTTTAACTGCCAAAGTAGATGAAAATCAAAAATTCAATTTGTGGAAATTAGAAATTTAACTTTTAAAACTTTAAGCTCATGTTATCTTTTATTTTTAACAGTTCAAAATTAATTTTTCGTTAGTTTTTAACAGTTTGATTTTTGACTGTTTAAAATTCAAGAAAATTGAAAATTGAAAAAAATTTAAGAAATTAGCTGTTGAAAATTTTACTGTTAAAAATTAATTTTTAGCAAAATTAAACTAATCAGCTGTTGAGAATTCCACTAGAAAAAATGTAATATTCTGCTGACGAAAATTGAACTGTTGAAAATTGAAGAAAATTAAAAGTGTGGTTTTAAGTTTTTAACTGGTCAAAGTGGATGAACTTCGGAAATTCAATTTCTGAACATTAGAAATTCAACTTTTAAAAATTCAATTTAATACTTTCTTCCATTTTTAGAACTCAAAAATTTAATTTATGTTCATTCTTAACAGTTTGATTTTTAATTGTTTAAAATCGAAGAATGTTTAACTGATAAAAATTAAGGGAAATTAAAAAAAATCAGCTTTTGAAAATTCTACTGTAAAAAATTAAATTTTTAGCTGACGAAAATGGAACTGCTAAGCATTGAAGAAAATTAAAATTGTGATTTTCAATATTTAACATGCAAAGTCGATAAACATTAAAAATTCAATTTTCAAAAATTAAAAATGCAGTTCCTGAACATTGAAAATTCAGCCTCTGAAAATTGAAAATTCAACTTTTTAAAATTCAATTTTATATTTTCTTTAATTTTTAGAACTCAAAAATTCAATTTTTGTCACTTTTTCACTGTTTGATTGTTTAAAATTGAAGAAAATTGAAAATTGAAGAGAATTCAACTGCTGAAAATTGAGGAAAATTAAAAGTCAGCTGTTGAAAATTCTACTGTAAAAAAGTCAATTTTCAGCGACGAAAATTAGACTTTTAAAAATTGAAGAAAAATAAAAGTGTGATTTTGAATTTTCAACTGGTCAAAGTCGATGAACATTGAAAATTTAACTTCTAAAATTTTTAAATTCAACTTTTGAAAATTGAAAATTCAACTTTTAAAAATTTAATTTTCTTCCATTTTTAACTGCTGGAAATTGAAGAAAATAAAAATCTCAAGTGCATTTAAATGTTTTATAGAATCATTCGTTTTCATTCAGAAATCTTTTGGAATTTTGTGAACTCTTTTGCAATCTTTAAAATCTTTTGGAACCTATGTGAAATATTTTTAAACCTTTTTTAAAAATTCGTAATTCTCCTCAAAAAACTGCAAAAAATCAAGATTTTGTTTTGGGTGGGTATTTTTATAATTTTTAGGGTGTCCGTCCGTCTTTTGTACATTTTCCAAGGAGGATAAGTTAGAGTAAATTAAAGGAGGAAATGAAGGGAAAATGACGAGAAATGGAAGTAGAAAAAGTAGAGAAAGAAAGAGAAATAGCAGGAAGGAGAATCAGGGGTACGGTGTGGAGAAATGAGGGAATTAATGTAGGTGAATATGGAAAATAAGAGGTGGGGCAAGTAGGAGAAATAAGGAAAAATAAGCAGAGAGGAAGTAAGAGAAATGAGAGAAAATGAGGAGAGCGGAAGTAGTTTAAGTGAGGAGTAATGTGAGAAGAGAAAAAATAGGAAGTGAGATGTAATTAGGAATAGGAAAATAAGGCGAAGTAGGAAAAATTATTAGAAATAAGAGTAAGTAGGTCTAAAGAAGTGAGGACTGGGGAAGAGGAATAGTGGAAAAAGAGTGTTAGCTGGAGAAGCGAGAAGACTGGGAGTAGAAGAGGATGTTGGGGAAGGTGATTGTGAAGAGTGAAGTAAGGAGAGTGAGAGTAGAGAAATGCGACGAGGAAAGGGAATAGTGAAAGGAGAGTGTTAGCTGAAGAAGCGAGAAGAGGGGGAGTAAAGGAGGATGTTAAGAAAGGAGATTGCGAAAGGTGAAGTGAGGGAAGTATGAGTAGAGAAGTATGAGTAGGGGAATTTAAGAAAAAAGGGAATAGTGTAAGGAGAGTGTTAGCTGGAGAAGCGAGAAGAGGGGGAGTGAGGGAGGATGTTGGTGAAGGGGAATGCAAAGGGTGAAGTAAGGGGATTTTAAGTAGGTGAATTTAAAAGGAAAGGAAATAGTGGTAGGAGAGTGTTGGTTGAAAGAGCAAGAAGAGGGGGAAGTAAAGGAGAAAAATTTTGGGAAACGCGGTTTTCAATGGTAAATTGAGGGGAGTGTAAGTAGGGGAATGTAAGGAGAGTAGGGGTGGGAGAGGTTCGTACGACTTCATTAAATTCATAATAGGCTATGCAACCCTTTTTTATATTTTTAATTTGAATAATTTTTCATGGAAAGTAGTTTGCCCCACAATTTTTTTCACTAAGGTTTGCACAAAATAATTATTGTATAATAAATTGTTGGTAAATTAGTATAAACTGAGTAGAATGTGATGAAATTGAAAAAGATTGACTGGATTTTTAAAAAAGTAGTTCTACAATTTTTTTCTGACTCCTGCAGCAACCCTGACAGAGATTAGCTGATTAATTAATTATTCAGAAGACCGATATGGATAGTATAAAAGGATTAATAATGTTTAAACAGAGAGAAGTAAGCTCCGTATTCCTTGAATGATTGGATAGGAAGGATGAATTATGCTGGAGAAAGGGGTGGGGTACACGTTACATACTCAGTACTGAGGAGGAGCGATCTAATAGAAATTCAAGAGGGTGGTTAGAGGGTGGTCAGAAGAGGGGGGTGGTGGTGAGGAATCCATAGATTGCACGGGTAACAATCAGCCGTAAATTATGGCCTCAATATCCATTGTGTACCCTCCTAGCTCCTTTGCTCTGAAGAGCAAAGGAGCTAGCTAGTCTAACCCCAAACTCTGAGGCCAAGACTACTCACCCCCTGGCGAATAAAGGGGCAAAGGGGCGAGGACTCTCTCCTAAGCGAACCAAGAGATATGTATATTAATGGGGCAATCTTACATAGTTTTGTTTACCTTGCCATTCTCCCAGTGCGTGTACAATTACTATCCCTGCCCTGGTCCCTATGGTGCGAGGTCGCTGCCTAGGCTCTCCAAACCCCTTCCTCCCTCCCTTCCTTACTTCCCTCCTTCCAACCACTTCGATAACTACCGACAGTGGCCCGGCTTATCCATTTGCCATTTGCGATTCGATGTAGCAAATCTTTGTTTTTTACACACGGTTCAAATTGACATTTTCAAGAAAAAAATTTTTATTTGATATTGAAGACGTAAAGTAAATAAATAATTCATAAATAAATTAATGAAGTTGTACATTAAAATGTTTTATTATCAAATTTTGCGTGGTTACGGGTACCGAAATTTTAGTACGTATAGCCAGATTTTTTCGGTACAAATAGAGTTGGAAAAGGGGCTATTTGTACTGAAATTTCGGTACAAATATCCAAATTTTTTCGGTACTTTTAGGCACTTTCTCATGTTGAAAAATAAAGAAAAATAATTGAGGAAATTTAAAATTTAATTTTTATTTGTTTCAATTTTCTTTCATTATCAATAGTTCAATTTTTCAATGTTAAGAATTTCCAAAAATTGAATGAAAGTAAAATTGAATTTTCAACTGCTGAAAATGCCATTTGAAAATTCAATCCTGGATTTTTTTGTAATTTGCAACAGATGAAAATTCAACTGCTAAAAATTGGGTAAAATTGAAAACTCAGCTGTTGAAATATGAAGCATATTGAATAGTTAGACCTTAAATTTTCTACTGTTAAGAAATCAATTGTTGGAAAATAAAGAAAAATTTAGGAAATTAAAAATCCTATTTTAATTTATCTCAATTTTCTTAAATTATCAACAGTTTGATTTTTAAATAATACAAATTGCAGGGCATTGAATAAAATTAAAATTAAATTCTCAACTGCTGAATACGCCAGTTAAAAATTTAATCCAAAATTTTCTTCAGTTTCCAACAGATAAAAATGCAACTGATGAAAATTGAAAAAAAATTGAAAATTAAACTGTTGAGATATATTAAAAATTTAAATTGAAATTTTTAGACGTTAGATTTTCCACTTTTAAGAATTTAACTATTAAAAAATAAAGAAACTTTTAGCATTTGATAATTCAATTTTAAATTCCTTAAATTTTGAAATTTCTTCAATTCTGAACAGTTTAATTTTTAAATGCAAAAAATTCCAGAGAATTTAATAAAATTAAAATTCTAGAGAATTGTAGAAAATAAAAATTTCAGAAAATTAAATAAAATGAAAATTCCAGAAAATTAAAATTGAATTTTCGACTGATAAAGATTTAAAATACGACGGTTGAAAATTCAATCCTAAATTTTCTTTAGGTTTCAACAGATGAAAATTCAACTGATGAAAATTGAAAAAAAAATGAGAATTCAACTGTTGAAATATGAAAAAAATTAAGATTTGTATTTTTAGACGTTAAATTTTCCACTGCTAAGAATTCAACAGTTGAAAAATAATGAAAATTTTAAGAAATTAATAATTCAATTTTAATTTCCTTTAATTTAAAAATTTCTTTAATTTTTAACAATTTATTTTTCATATGTTAAAAATTTCAGAAAATTGAATTAAATGAAAATTCTAGAGAATCGTAAAAAATGAAAATTGCAGAAAATTTAATAAAATCAAAATTCCATAAAATTGAATAAAACTGAAATTCCAGAAAATTGAATTAATTTAAAATTAAATTCTCATCTGCTAAAAAATTTGAAATACGACAGTTGAAAATTCAGTCCTAAATTTTGTTCCGTTTCCAACAGGTGGAAATTCAACTGATGAAAAAAAAAATTGAAAATTCAACTGCTGCGATATGAAGAAAATTTTAATTTTAATTTTTAGACGTTAAATTTTCCACTGTTAAGAATTTAACTGTTGAAAAATAAAGAAAATTTCAACAAATTGATCATTCAATTTTAATTTCTTTTAATTTTAAAATTCCTTCAATTCTCAACATTTTAATTTCTGAGTGTTAAAAATTCCAGAGAAGTTAATGAAATTAAAATTCTAGAGAATTGTAGATAATGAAAATTCCAGAAAATTCAATAAAATTAAAATTCCAAAAAATTTAATAAAATTAAAATTGAATTTTCAACTGCCAAAAATTTGAAATACGACGGTTGAGAATCTAATTCTAAATTTTCTTCATTAGCCAATAGATGAAAATTGAACTAATGAAAATTGAAAAAAATTGAAAATTCAACTGCTGAAATATGAAGAAAATTAAAATTGGAATTTTGAGACGTTAAATTTTCCTCTGTTAAGAATTCGACTGTTGAAGAATTTACAAAATTTCAGCAAATTGATAATTAAATTTTAATTTCTTTTAATTTAAAAATTTCTTTAATTTTCAACAGTTTAATTTTTAAATGTTAAAAATTCCAGAAAATTGAATAAAATTAAAATTCGAATTTTAAGACGTTAAATTTTCCGCTGTTAAGAATTTAACTGTTGAAATATAAAAAAAATTTCAGCAAATTGATAATTCAATTTTAAATTCTTTTAATTTTATAATTTCTTTCATTTTCAACAGTTTAATTTTTAAATGTTAAAAATTCCAGAAAATTGAATAAAATTAAAATTTTAGAAAATTGTAAAAAATGAAAATTGCAGAAAATTTGATAAAATCAAAATTTCAGAAAAATGAATAAAATTAAAATTTAATTTTCAACTGCTTAAAATTTGAAGTACGACGGTTGAAAATTCAACCCTCAATTTTCTTCACTTTTCAACAGATAAAAATTCAACCTTTGAAAATGGAAAAACAATAAAAATTTAACTATTAAAATATAAAGAAAATTGAAAATTAAATTTCAGACCTTAAATTTTCTACTGTTGAAAATTGAACTATTGAGAAATAAAGAAAAATTCAGAGAATGGAAAATTTAATTTTAATTTGTTTTAATTTTCTTTTATTATTAATAGATCAATTTTTAAATGGTGGAAATTTCAAAAATCGAATGAAAGTACAATTGAATTTTAAACCGCTGAGAATGCCATTCGAAAATTCAATTCTGAATTTTTTTAAATTTTCGACAGATGAAAATTCAGCTGTTGAAAATTAGGAAAAATTGAAAACTCAACTGTTGACATATGATTAAAATTTAAAATGGAATATTTAGACCTTAAGTTTTCCACTGTTGAAAATTCAATGGTTAAAAAATTAAAAACAATGTTGGAAATCAACAATCCTATTTTGATTTGCCTTAATTTTCTGAAATCATCAACAGTTTAATTTTTAAATGTTAAAAATTGCAAAATTTGAATAAAATTCAAATTGATTTTGTAAAAAGTGAAAAAAATAAAAAATTAAACTGCCTAAATATGAAGAAAATTGAAAGAATGAAGAAAATTACAAACCATAGAAAATTGAAAATCTAATTTCCTTTAATTTGAGCTTGAAGAACGTGCCTGATTTAGAATGAATTCGACTCTTGAATTTTCAGTTTTTTTTTCAATTTAATTTAATTTTAAACAGTTGACTTCTTAATTTCCTGTAATTCTCAGCAGCTGAATTTTCAACAACTAAAAATCTAGTTTTTTTTTATTTATCAACAGTTGCATCTTCAACTTGTAACAAATGAATAGTAAATCATCATTTTTATTTTGTATTAAAAATTTAAAACATTTTCGACGAAATTTTTATAAGACTTTGAAAATAAAAATTTGCAATCTATATTTGATTAAAAAATTTTTTTATAGGGGCCACTCTCATGCATAGTTTAATATCAGTTGCCTGCCAGTACACGAAGTATGACTGTTATAAATTAATTAGGAGGGTTAAATTCGCAACTGAACTCCAACTTTGGGTTCAGAGGTTTGAGGCAAGTATCTTACTAGTTTGTCGGCTGAAGGGACTCAGAAAGGGGTCGGTTATGTTTGGTCTTACAAGGGACCTCTAAACCAACTTGCTTACCACTCATAGAAGGATAATAACGTATTAATCCTTGAAATAGCAGCAGGAAATGTATCTATCCCCAAATCAAAATACGCAGAGTATTTTTTAATCCTAAAAACCAATATCTTTGGTGGACAAATTTTCACAAAAAGTACCTTTTCCCTTTCCCTTTTTCTTTTCTCTTTTCCCTCTTTTCCTTTCACTTTCTCTGCCCCTTTTCCCATTTTCCTTTTCCATTTCTCCTTTTTCCTTTCCCCTTTCCCCTTTCTTATTCCCCATTTCCTTTTTCTCTTCTCCTTTTTCCTATCCCCCTTTTTAATTTTCAATTTCCTATTCTCCCTTTCCTCTTTCCACTTTCCTCTTCCTATTTCCCTTTTTCTCTTTTCCTTTCCCCTGTTCCCTATTCCCTTTCCCTTTCCTCTCTCAATTTGAGTCTTTTTTTAAAATTTAAACTTTCAAAATTGAAGCTTCAACAAATTTAGTAAATGCAAACGCCTAATAATTTTCGCGTATAAAATGAAAGCTTTGAACACTTTTCAATTGAATTTTTAAAAAATTAAAAGCCTCCAAAACTGAAAAAAATTTAAATTTTAACTTTAATACATTGTATATTAAAATATTTAAAAAAAAATAGAAATCTACGCTACCATTTCCAATGCCATAAATTAAAGGATAAATCAAAAAAATTATGAATTTTCGAAATTACATCGTTTCAGGCGATTTTAAGATAGAAAGATTAATTCATACGTAAAAATTAGTTTTGGAATCTTTTTAAATATTCTTTTAAAAATTTGTTGATGAGTCATTTTCCTATCTCTTTCCCTTTTTCTCCTCTTTCCTCTTTCCTTACTCAATGTTTCCTTTCTCTTTTCCTCTTTCACCCATCTTCTTTCCCCGTTCCCTTTTCCATTTTATATTCCTTTCTCGTCCCCTTCCTCTTCTCCTTTTCCTTTCACCTATCTTCTTTCCCTTTTCCCTTTTCTGTTTTCTCTTTTCTCTTTTTTCTGTTTATTTCTCCTTTTCCTTTTTACCTTTTAAGCAATTTTAAGCTAAAAACATTAATCTATACATTGAATTTTTATTTAAAATCTTTTCAAATATTCTCTTAAAAATTTGTTTAGAAAATTATTTGCCTTTGCCTTTTCCTTACCCTTTCCTCTTTTCCCTTTTTCCACTTCGCTCTTTTTACTTTTCCATTGCACATTTTCTTTTCCTTTTTCTATCTTCCCTTTCCATTTTTCCTACTTCCCGCCCCTTACCCCTTTTTATTTCCTTTTACACTTTTCCTATTACTTCTTTCCTCTTTCCCCCTCCTCGGTCCACTGTCCCGTTTCCTTTTTCTTTTTTCCTTTTCCCCTTTCTTGTTTCCCTTTTCTTTTCCCCTTGTCTCCTTACTCTTTTCTTCTTTTACCTTTTTCCCTCCTCCCTGTTTCCTTCTGCTTTAATTTTTCTCTCTCTTCACGTTTCCTTTCTCCCTCTTCTTTTTTCTCTCCTTTACTCCTTTTCCCTTGTCGTCTTTCTCTCTCCCTTTTCTTTTTCCCTTTTTTCCTTACGGTTTTATACCTTTTACCTTTTGCCCTTTCTCTTCTCCTTTCCCTTTCCCTTTCCCTTTTTCTTTCCCTTTTACCTATCTCCTATCCCTTTTTTATTTTCCCTTCTCTCTTCTCCCTGTTTGCTTTAGCTTTCTTGTTTCTCCTTTTAAGCAATTTCAAACTAGAAACATTAATTTATGCATAAATTTTTTTTTCGAACTCTTTTTAAATATTTTCTTTGAAATTTGCTTAGAAAATCATTTGCCTTTCCCTTTTCCCTTTCCTTTTCTCTTCTTTCCCTTTTCCCTCTTTGCTCTTTTTTTCCTTTCTCTTTCACCTTTCCTTTTCCCTCGCTCTTTTCATTTTCCCTTTTTCTTTTTTCTTTTCTCCTTTCCTATAACCTCATTCTTGTTTTCGTTTTCCTTTTTTCCTTTCCTATTACCTCATTCTCCTTTTCGTTTACATTTTTCTACTTTTTTATTACCTCATTCCTCTTCTCCCTTCTCTTTTCACTGTCTCGTTTCCCGTTTCTCTTTCCTCTTTCGCCTTTCGCTCTTTTCTGTTTTGCTTTTCCATTACTCCTTTTCTCAGGTTTTATTACTCATTTTCTTTTTTCTCTTGCCCTTCTCTTTCCCCTATCCCCTTTCCCCTGATCCCTTTTCTGATTTCCTATTCAACATTCTCTCTTTTATATTTTCTATTTGCTTTCTCCTTTTCCTATTTTCCGTTCCTCTCTCCCTTATCTTTTTTTTCTTTTCCCTGTTCCTTTTTTTCTTTATCATTTATTCTTTACCTTTAACCCTTTTTCTTTTTCGCTTTTCCTCTTCTCTCTGTATTCGAGTCTCTTTTAAAAACCTTAACTTTTAAAATTAAAGCTTAAAAAAAAAGTCAACTCAAACCCTCAATAATTCCACGTACAAAATAAAAGCCTGTAACACTTTTCAATTGAAAATTTTTTAACTGAAAGCCGTTAAAGCGCAAAATTTTTAATTCTAACTTTTTTATTTTTATTTATATTTATTTTTTTATTTATTTATTCATATTTATATTTTATTTGAATTTTTATTTTACACAAGGTTCAGCTAGATACATTAATTTGTACATCAAAATTTGTTTTAGTATCTTTGTAAATATTTTCATAAAAATTTGATGCTCTTAATATCATCCACATTTGTTTCTGAAAATGTTAAAAATCTTCGTAACTATTCTTTTTAAAGTAAATTTTTCAAACAAAAAACTAATGTTATTTTTTTAAGAATTTTAAAACAAATTTATTATTTATTTAAAACCTTTTATTTTGTTAAAGAAAGCTTATCAATTCTATGTTCAAAATTTTCAAAAAGCTACATTCTGTTTTAAATATTTTTCAAGTTGATAATTGTTTAATTGTAGTTCATGCATCAAAATATAATAATTTCACTTACAGGTTAACAGTTTGTTAAATATAACAATTAAAGTTGTGATGTTTGAATTTTTTATTTATCTTTCTGAAATAATATCGATTTAAGGCATTTTATTTCAGATAATTCAGTTTAAAATTGTTTCGTTTATTTTTTAACTAACAATATAACTATTTCATTTTTTGGTTCAAATGATATATATTTTTTATAATTAAAAATCGATCTATTCTATATGAAAGTTTATATATTTTGTTTAAAATTCGTCTGCTTTTGTAAAAAATTAATCTTTTTTGTTTGAAAATAATGTTTTTGAGTTAAAAATTTATTCTTATTGTAATAATTCTACCTTTTGGTTTTGAAATTTAACAATATTTTAACAAGTTTGTGTTTATTGGTAGAAAATTAATCTTCTTGGTGGGAAATTCATCTATTTGGTTTAAAAATTTGTCTTTTCTATCAGAAGAGCAATCTTGTTTGTTGAAAATATAATATATATATATATATATATATTTAATATGGAGTTTACATTAAATATTTTTGAAAGAATTTGTTTTTTTATCAAAACCCAATTTTCGAGAAAAATTACCCTGTTCCCTACGTTTTGATAGGATTTGGGGTTAATGGATAACCCCTTATTTACATTTCGTCCTTCATGCAAATTTTTTTGCGTGTAGGTATTTAATATCTTTTTTTACTTCCTTTTTGGGACATGGCAATGATTCGCTGATGTGAATCTTGAGCAAATTAATGTAATCAATCCTATTGTGTTTTACATTTAAACTAAAAGCCATGGATACGCGAACCACGTCTCTTTAAATTTCATAAGCCATAATTTGTACAAATTGATCAAACCTTGCAGCGTGCACGCGACTGTGGCCAGTGCTATTAATTTGTGACAATTTTGAAATTCCAACAAATTTGTTTTATCCTGGATCATATGATAGGAATGCAAACTGTATGTCGCTATAAACAGAAACGTAATTTACAAATATAGGGATTTTGTCCTACAAAAAGAGCTTTGTCAATTTTGTAATAATCAAATTTCATATTGATCATTGTCTACTATTTATTGCAGATTTATTTATAATTAATTGCGTACTGATTAGCGTTTCCTTTCAGTAAGGATATCGTATAATAAAGTGGTCCAAAATCAGGGTAACATATGAAAACTACTATCGTTTTGATGCAATTTTCAAGCTCGATTTGATACCTCGGTATTTTCGGTATTTTAAATTTAATCCTGGTAAAAAATGATTTTGTATCCGTTTATATGCTTGAACACCTATGTGTAACTTTTATGCTTACGAAGAGAGTAATTACTTTTAAGACTGGCTTTTTATGTAGGGATTATTGTAAAGACATATGAACATTGATACGTTACATCTCTCCAACGCAGTTTGTTATTTTATATTTCATAACTTAACATTTATAGTTAAGAACTTTTATGAATGATTTTCAATTTACTAAAATATTTTCCGTTAAATTCAAGTCAATTTGAATACATCATTAATTGATGATAGTGATAAATAATCAATGAGGTCTGATGACTAATTACTGATTGCTGTCCAGTTATCAGCTCCTAATGATTATTTATCACCATCATCAATTGATACTACCCTGGTCAACACCTGAACATCCTCTTTAACATTATTTATATATATCTAGTAGAAATGTTAGTAATATAAATGATGAATGAAATATATCAAACTGGGGGAAACGGTGTCAAGCACAAGGCAGAAGGTTATAAACTCGGTCCTCATTTCAGCAGACTAGCTACATTTCTCTCATTCAACAATCTCATTTGTGTAATCTCTAAAGCTTCGATAACAAACTGCCGTGAGAATCGGTATTTCGTGGTTGGGGGTGCGAATGCGACTTTAACGGACTTTCTAGTTCCATAAACTCTGTCATCTGTCGACGTTTTTCCTTTCTTGTCATAATTGATGATAATAACATTTATTCTATTTCTGTTTTTGATTCTTTGTTCTTAGATCGACTGACATATGCATTGTTGGTTATCAGTAATACGTTCTAAAACTAATTAAAAAATGTATGATATGCACTATTTGATACTATTTTTGAGCAATGACAATATTTTTACAAAAGTTTCATCATTGCCACTGTGTTCCCATAATTGTCCGCTGATGATACTTGTGTCTCATTACATGATTTGTAGTAAAATAATAGATTTTATTATCACAAATAACTATCACCTCACAATGAAGTATTTCAGAGTGTATGCTTAATGGTCTTAAAACTTATCTCAGAATGAACAATTTTCATCGCTGATATTTTAATTTAAGTGTAATCTCCTTAAAAGTAAGTGTTCACTGAAATATTTTTGTAGTCATGTCATTACATAAACAGCTACCATTCGACTGCTAGAACATTTATTAGATGTTGGCTCAAATGAAAGTTATTGTATTTTAGAACCTAAATTCAAATATAAACTTGTGAAGGGCCAAAATGGTTTCCTTAAAAACACTTAAGTAGTACAATATGACGGTGTATTTACAAATTAACATACATGTATGCTCTAACGTAAAATTTGTGTTATTAACTAGATGAAATGCCGAAGTTGTCAAAACAAGTGGTTCTTTGGAAAAAGTCTTTATTAAAATTTAGTTTCTGTCAAGGTTTAACTAGAGTCTTCTCCAGAACAGATCATCGTTTAGCTTCCTTCTAAAAAAGAGAGGTTTCTTTTTGTTGCAGCTCCTTAGGAACCAAAAATTGTTTCTAATAGTACCCAAGTTTTTTCTGTGAAGCAGTTTACGATTAAAAAAATGTTGGTACATAAATTCATATGAGTGTAAATTTTACATAATGATTGAATGTAAAGGTATAAGGATGCTTTTCTCCTCTTTGTCTTCTATGGATAATTGCTGAGAAACTAACATAACACGCCAATTACGACACCTAAATAGCATTACCATTGGCATCAAATAGGTTTAGCGGGTTGTAAGTCTAACTCGCTATTGAACGCATCACAGCTTATCACGCGAGCAAGCCGCAGCATGAGAATGAACACGTG
>JAUELO010000100.1:6690603-6707485 GCA_032357855.1 Amphibolips quercusostensackenii
AATACTAGTATTTTTCGTTCATTATTGTTTTAAGCTTATTTTAAAAATTATTTTTCACTTTTTAGTTTGATATTCTTCAAAAGCGTGTTTTTTAGTTTTTTTAAACTATATTTATTTTTCACTTTTTAGTTTAAAATATATTTATTTGTATTATTTTTTTACATAATTAGCTATGGTATGTAAGTTTTTAGTTAAACAATTATAGTATGTGAGGGAGCCTGAAAATCAGCTACCAGGACCAAGGAGAGTTACATACAAACCCACAAAGCCACAAACATACAAGTGAAGCTAATATAAGCGTGTTAAAAAGCAAAATTTCAAGAAAATACGTGATTTTCCCACCAATTTTAATTTTCATCTGAAAAGTAAAAATTTTGGGCCAAAAAATAGAACAGTTGAATTTTTAGAGTAAAAAAATCTTATTTTTAAGCAAAAGAGAGTTGAAATCTTTTTTTTGAACTCTTACCTCTCCCCTTTTCCATTTCCCTCTTTAACCTCTTCCTCTTTCCCTTTTCCCGTCCACTTTTCCATTTCCTATTTATCTTTTCTCCTTTTCCTTTTTTCCTTTTTTCCTTTTTCCCTTTTTCTTTTTTCTCCTCTTCCTTTTCTTTTCTTTCTTTCTCTTTCCCCTTTTCCTTTCGCCGTTTCCTTTTCTTTATTCCCTATTTTCCCTTTTCCATTGTCCCTTTTCAGTTTTTTATTTCCAATTTCTTATTTCCCTTTTTCGCCTTTGCCCTTTCCTCTTATCTGTTTTCCTATTTCCCCTTTTCCTCTTTCCTTCTCCTAGATTCTTACTTTTTCTTTTCCTGTCCCCTCAATAAATAAATTTTTATTTGAATATTTAAATAAATTAATAAATCGTAAAAAAAATTTTGGGTTGAAAGTTGAAATTTTTCGTTACACTGTTACTTTTCCCCTTTCCGCTTTCCCCTTTTTACATTTCCCCGCTGTCACCTTTTACATCTTTTCCCCTTTTTTCATTACCCTTTTCTATTTACATTTCCCCTTTCCTTTTTTTCCCTTTCCATTTTTTTTTCTCTTTCATTGTTTTCTTTTCCTCCTTCATCTTTTCCTTTTCTCTGTTTTCTCTCTCTCTTTTCCTATTTCCTCTTCTCCATTTTCCTTTTTCAATTTTTTATTTTCAATTTTTTTATTTTCCTTTTTCGCATTTGCTTTTATCTCTTTTCTGTTTTCTTATTTCCCTTCCCTTTTCTTTTCTTATTTCCTATTTTCCCTTTTTCTCTGACTCCTTTTTCCTATTGGGTTGAATGTTTGAATCTTATGTTAAACTGCTACTTTTGCCCTTTCCCCTTTCCCCGTTTTCTTTTTTTACCTGTTTCACCTTTTCCTATTTTTCCTTCCGCTTTTCTATTTTCCATTTATTCTTTCCCCTTTTTTCTTTTTTCCTTTTTCTTTTTTTCTCTTTCTTTCTTACCTTTTCCCTTTACTCTTTCCCCTTTCCCTTTTCCCCGTTTCTTTTTCCACTTTGCCTATTTTCTCTTCTCCATTTTCCCTCTTCAATTTTTTATTTCCAACTTCTCATTTCCTTTTTTCGTCTTTGCCCTTTTCTCTTTCCTGTGTTCTCATTTCCCTTTTTCCCTTTCCTTTTCCTTATCGCCTATTTTCCTTTTTTCTTTGTATCCTTTTCCCCTTTCCCTTTTCTCTTCTGTACTTTTTTTTCCGCTGTCCCCTTAATAAATAAATTTTTATCTGAATTTCCAACTAAACAAAGGGATTGTAAAAAAAACTCTTGAGTTGAATTTTGAAATCTTTTGTTACACTGCTACTTTTCCCCTTTCCGCTTTCCCCTTTTCCCATTTTCCTGCTTTTGCCCTTTCGCTTTTCGCTTTTTCATTTCCCATTTCTCCTTTCCCATTTTTCTCTTTTTCTTTTCCTTTTTTTCTTTTCTTCCTTTTCTTTTCCTTTTTTCTTTACTCTTTCCCCTTTTTCTTCGCCCCGTTTCTTTTTCCACTTTGCCTATTTCCTCTTCTCCATTTGCCCTTTTTAATTTTTCATTTCCAATCTCTCATTTTCCTTTTTCGCCTTTTCCCTTTTCTCTTTTATGTTTTCTCATTTTCCTTTTCCCTTTTCCTTTCCCTTGTATTTTCCCTTCCCCTCTGTCTCCTTTTCCCCTTTCTTCTTATGGGTTGAATGTTAAAATCTTTTGTTAAACTGCTACTTTTCTCCTTTCATCTTTCCTTTTTTCCTTTTTCCCGCTTTCACCTCCTTCACCTTTTACACCTCTATCACCTTTTCCCCTTTCTCCCTTCCCTTTTTCCATTCGCTTTAGTATTTCCCATTTCTTCTTTCCGATTTTTCTCCTTTCCCCCTTTTCTTTTTTTCCTTTTTATTTTTTCTCTTTCTTTCTTTTCTTTTTCTCTTTCCTCTTATTTCCTTTTCCCTTGCCCTGTTTTATTTTTCTCTTTCCCTGTTTTCTCTTCTCCATTTCCCCTTTTCAATTTTTCTTTTTCAATTTCTCATTTTCCTTTTTCGCCTTTGCTCTTTTCTCTTTTCTGTTTTCTTATTTTCCTTTCCCCTTTCCTTTTCTTATTTTTTATTCTCTCTTTTTCTCTGCCTCCTTTTTCTCTTTCCCATTTCTCCTTCTGCTTTTTTCCTTTTACGGTCCACTTAATAATTGAATTTTCATCTGAATTTTAAACTGAGTTAATGAATTGTAAAAAAAAAATTTCTTGGGTTGAATGTTGAAATCTCTTGTTAAACTGCTACTTTTCCTATTTCCGCTTTCCCCTTTTCTCATTTCCCGCTTTCACCTCTTTTACCTTTCCCGCTTTTCCTTTTCCTGTTCGTTTTTCTATTTTCCATTTCCCATTTCTCATTTCCCCTTTTTCCATTTTGCCCCTTTTTCCTTTTTCTTTTTTTCCTTTTTTCCTTTTCTTTTCCTCTTTCCTCTTTTCTTTTTTTTTTCTTTTTCTCTTGCCTGTTTCCTTTTTCTCTTTTCTTATTTGCCCTTTTCTTTTTTCTCTTTTCAATTTTTCATTTCCATTTTCTCATTTCCTTTTTTGGCCTTTGCTTTTTTGTCTTTTCTGGTTTTTCGTTTCCTCTTTTTCCCCTTTCCTTCTCCTTATTTCTCATTTTTCCTTTTTCTCTGTCTCCTTCTCCCCTATTCCCTTTCTTCTTTTCACTTTTCTCCCCCTGTCCCCTTAATAATTAAATTTCCATCTAAATTTTCAACTGAATTGATGGATCGTAAAAAAAACCTTTTGGGTTGAATGTTGAAATTTTTTGTTAAACTATTACTTTTTCCCTTTTAGCTTTCCCCTTTTCCTATTTCTCCCTTTCACCTACACCCTTTTCCCTTACGCTTTTCCATTGCCCATTTCTTCTTTCCCCCTTTCCTATTTATCCTTTTCCCCTTTCCCCTTTTTTCTTTTTTCCTTTTCCCCTTTCTTTCCTTCTTTTCTTTGCTCCCTTTTCCCCGTTACGCGTGAATCTTTTCTCCTTCCACTTTTCCGCTTTCCCTTTTCCTCGTTTTTTTCTCTCTTTCCACAGTTTCCCTTCTCCATTTCTCCGTTTCCAGTTTCTCCTTTCTCTTTTTCGCCTTTGCCATTCCCTCTTTTCTGCTTTCTCATTTTCTCATTTCCCCTTTTCCTTTTCTTATTTCCCATTTTCCCTTTTCCTCTGTCTCCTTTTTCCTTTCATCTTTCCCTTTTCCCCTTTTTCCACTTACCTTTTCTCCTTTCCCTTTTCTACATACGTTTTTTTCGTACATTTTTTGGACAAAACTCTCTGCTGTACAAGTAAAGCAAAATCGTGAGTACACGGATATGTTGGAGGCGAACTCGTAATAGACGATGACGTCACTGTTACACATTTTTCGTGTCGCTTTTCCCCGCGTTTAAAATATACTCATGTTAAAATGAACATTTAACATTCCGTCAAAGAGTTTAATTTCCAAAAGAAAACAACAAATTTAAACGGAGAGAAATAATTTTCTATAAAGAAGATGAAAAAAAATGAGATGGAATAGTTTAATTTTCAATTAAATAGAAAAATTTCGCATTTAAGAAAAAATTGAACACCTGTTAAAATATATAATCAGATAACGTACTAAACATCATTTAATTTTGAAACGATACTTCTGCCCCCCCCCCACCCCTAAACCCCCTAAAGAGCATGGAACGAATTTTCAACAAGGTAACATAACGGTTCAAATGTCTGTTCCTTAATTTATAGTTAATGTCTTTCATCATATTATGGCCATTTTAACTTGTTTGTCTTTTTACGAGTCCTTGTATTCTGCCGGGTGTTCATAATGGGCCGTTTACAAACATCGAAAAGTTCTTCCCCTCTTGGAAAAATTTGCCAAACGTGTCAACAGTTTTAAATGCCTTTGAAACTTATGTCATTATAGAGGGACATAAAAATAGTACGGATAGGAATTTACCCTACGATTGGTGTTTACTCGACAGCAAGAAAAAAGAAATAATAATTTCAGACTTAGCAGCCAAAAATTTCGGTAAAGACGAGGAAAATAGGGTAAATTTTTTTACAAAAATTGGAAAATAATGGGGAAATAAATTCATTTTAATAACATTAATGGAAAATGTCAACAGACAGGGCCACATAAACCATTTCTGGTGGATTTGGACGCATGACGCAACCTGATGCAACTAACGCGCTGAGAGTGCGGCCCTCAAGCTGTTTGTCGCGCTTGACTGAGCGCATTGTCTCCTTCGGCTCTGCGGCTCCATTCATCACAAAAATGTGGGGGCCGCCAGTTGTTGGAATATCGTAAACCGGAGGGTCTTATATCGGGAGTTGAGTGTAACTCAATATGAAATTATTAACCAAAAAAGAAAAAGTAAAATTTGCATGTAAAAAAATTGATTTTAAGCAAAAAAGAAACGTATGTGCAACAAAATAGTTAACTTTTCAGTCAGGAAGATTAAATTTTTACTGAAAAGGACAAATTGACGATAAATATATAAATTCTTAATCGAATCGTTGAATTTTCAACTAAAGATGATCCATTTTTATTATATGTATAATATTCAATTCAATATAAAATGCTTAAAATTTCAATGATAGAATTTTTTTACTAAAAAAGATGCTTTTTTAATCAAATAGTTTAATTTTCTAAAACCAGAAAAAAATTAAACCAAATAGTAGATTTAAAAAAATGACAATAAAAAAAAGTTCTAATTTTTAACAGAATAATTAAATTTTCAACAAAATAGTTGAAGTTTTAACTTCATAGCTTAATTTTCGACCTCTGAATATTATTGTTCAATTAAATAATTGAATATTTAAAAAATCGCAAAATTAACTATTAACCAAAAATTTGTATTTATATCAATGAGAACTTTTTTCAAAAAAGATGAACTTTGAATTAAAAAAAAAAATTAATTTTAAATCCAAGAAAACAAATTTTCGAAAAAACATGATTTTTTGAAGAGAATTATGACTTTTTTGCAAAATAGTAAATTTTCGAAAAAATAATTACATTTTCAACAAAAGCGTAAATTTTCTACCATATAGTTGGATTTTCGATCAACGGAGATTAGTTTTCAACCAAATAGATGGATTTTTCAAAGTACAAAATAAGTTATTGATCAAAAAGTAATATTTTTAATCATTTAAATTTCTTCAAAAAAGATAAATTTTCTAATTTGAAAAATTAATAAATGAAATTTCAACAAATTATATGAATTTTAGAACAAAACGTACGACGTTTTGAAAAATAGTTCAATTTTTAACAAAATAATTAAATTTTTAACAAAATAGTGAATTTTTGACCACAAAGTTAAAGTATTTTGAAAAAAACTAATTTGTTTTTTTAAACAAATTAATTTTCAACAAAACAGATGAATTTTTAAAACAAATTAATTTTTATAAAAAAGTTAAAATTTCAACAAAATAATTAAATTTTTAACAAAATAATTAATTTTTAACCGCTTTGTTGAATTCTCGAGCTCCAAATATTATTTTTCAACCAAAAAATTATTTATAATCAGTTAAACATTATCCAAAAAATTTTAATTTTTAATTTAAAAAACGAATTTCTAATTCAAGAAAACGAATTTTCATCAAAACAAATGATTTTTCGAAAAAAAGGATGAATTTTTTATAAAATAGTTAACTAAAAAAAAAATAATTTAATTTTTTGAAAAAGCGCATTTTTACAATATAATTGAATTTTCGATCAACAAAGATTAATATTTAACCAAACAAATGAATTTTCAAAAGTACAAAATTAATTATTGGCCAAAAAGTTGTATTCTTAATCAGTTGAGCTTCTTAAAAAACATGAATTTTTAGTTAAAAAAAAACGATATTTCAATAAAAAATGTTTGAAAGATGAATTTCAGAACAAAACGGACAACTTTTTCACAAAATAGTTTAGTTTTTAACAAAATAATAAAATTTTTAACAAAATAGTGAATTTGTAACCATAGTTAAATTTTCGTCCTGCAGAAAATAATTTTTAACCAAATAATTAAATTTCAGAAAAGCACAACATTAATTATTAACCAAAAAGTTGTTTATTACTAGTTAAACTTCTTCTAAAATAGTTTAATTTTTAATTTAAAAAAAAAAACGAATTTCAATTCAAGAATGCGAATTTTTAATAAAGCAGATGAATTTTCGAAAAAAAAGATGACTTTTTAAAAATATTTTATTTTTTTTTAATAAAATAACTAAATTTTGAACAAAATAGATGAATTTTCAAAAAGTACAAAATTAATTATAAACAAAAAAGTTTTATTTGTGACACGTTGAACTTCTATCCAAAAATATAAATTTTCAATAAAAAAAAACTCAATCCAAGAAAAAAAAAAAAAAAAACGACGAATCCTTGAACAAAAAATTCAATTTTCTACAATATAGTTTAATTAAGAGAAAAAAAACTTAAATTTTTAACAAAATAGTTCAATTTTTAACCAGATAGTTAAATTTACAACCAGAAGAGATAAATTTTTAAGAAAGCAGTTGGATTTTTAAAAGCACAAAATTAATTATTAACCAATAAGTTGCATTTATAATCACTTAAACTTCTTTAAAAAAAGATTAATTTTTAATTTTTGAAAAATACGATTTTTCTATCAGAAAAAAAAATTTTAACAAAACAAATAAATTTTCTGACAAAAAGTTTAAATTTACAACAAAATAGTGCCATTTTAACCACATAGTTGAATTTTCGAACTGCAAAGATGTATTTTTAAACAAATAGTTAAATTTTTAAAACGTACAAAATTAATTAATAATTGAAAACTTATTTTTATAACGAGCTGATCTTCTACCGAAAAATAAAAAATTTTAATTAAAAGAAAAATAACAATGAAAAAAAATCAACAAAACAGATGAATTTTCGAGAAAAGAGATAACTTTTTTACGAAATAGTTGAACTTTCAGCAAATTAATTAAATTTTGAGCAAAATACGTGCATTTTTAAGAGAATAAATAAATTTTCGAAAGCAAGTAGTAGCATTTTCAATAAAAAAATATATTATTTCTCAAAGAAAAATATAAAATCTGAAATTTAAATTGAAAATAGATTTTTATTTTAAATCAAACACAGTTAAATTAATTTGAAAAATGAATTCCTAAAAAATGTAGTAGTTAATATTAAAAACAAAAAAGATTTTATATTTTATTAAAAAACAGTTGAAATTAATAAAAAAACGAATTTTTCATAGAAAAATTAAATTTCTAAGCCAAATTGTTGTATTTTAAACTAAAAATGATAACTTTTCAACTTAAAATGAAATAGTTAAATTTGCTTTTTAAAAAAATTGACTATGAACAAAATAAATCCGTATTTAAAAAAAAAAAATTTGAATAAAAAAAACAGATTATTGATTAATGAAATTAATTTTTAGCAAAATAGTTTAACTGTTAACCAAGCAGTTGAATTTTTAATCAAGAAGATTAATGTTCTAACAAAAAAGACAAATTCACAACAAAATACTAAAATTTGCAACCGAACTATTGAATTTTTAACTAAGAACGATCGATTTCAAACCTAAAATAGAATAATTGAATTTTTAGTTTAGAAAGTTTATTTTTTACACAAGACAAATGAATTCTCGATAAAATAGTTTAATTTTTGACAACTAATGAACTAACCTTTATATTTTTTTTCTGTTTCAGGTGAGTACCATGATATTGAGATCAAGGCTTATTTCTACCGTAAGTAACGATTCTGATTTATTTCATGTTTCTTTATTTCGTAATTTTAATCAAATTTTATTTTTAAAAATCAGTGTAAATCATTTTAAAAAATTGTTAAATACTTTACATTCTAAAATTTGTTTTTATAAATTTTGAAATTGTTTGTGTTTTTAATATTAGAAAATAATAATCCAGGGAGGTGTGACCGCGTGTACCTTATCTCAGGAAAAAGATTCTTTGATCCAAGTAAATATTTTTTCTTTGAATCAAAGAAAACTATATATTGGCTCGCTTTCTAAGAAAAGCTTCTTCGATTCAAAGACTTTTTTTTATTCAAAGAAATGTCTTTAGTTTATAGAAATAATTTTTGTGGAAATGAAAAATTTTCTTCAAATAAGAATTATCTTCTTCATTTCCAAGTAATTTTTGTTTAAATAAAAAAATGATGATGAAGAAATGGTTTCCTCAATTTCAAACAAATGTTTCTCTGAGTTGCATTTGATAAATTAAAAATAGTTTTAATATCGTCATTTTTTATTTTATTTTATTTATTATAGTCATTAATACAGTCATTTCCTCGACCAGGGTCAATAATTAACTTCTGATGTTACATTTGTTGATTATTGGTTTAATAATTTGTGAAAAAACGAGAAAAAATTTACCTTGGCTAGGATTTGAACTAGGAACACCACTATTCATAAGTGAAGCTACTATGGGTCGGTAGCGTAGTCGGTTAACGCGCCACTCATGAATAATAGCTACTGTGGCTCGGTAGCGTAATCAGTTAACGCTCCACTCCTCAATAGTGACGTTCTCGAATCAAATCTTAGCCAATGTAGATTTTTTCTTGTTTCCCCAAAAATGATTAGACCACAAATCGGCTTTAGCACCAGAAATTCAAAAAATGTAAGGCTGACCTGGATGTTATTTTAAAAGCCACACGAACTGTTGGACGTCTCTTTTTCTATATTTATTAAAGCGAACGTACAAACAGACGCGACGCGACGCGCCATTCCTTCTGACGTGCAGAGAGAAATGCAGCTAGGAAATTGCAACGGGTTAGAGACGAGTTGACCGGGACCTGGTAAACAATCCACCCTCCAGTCCATCTCTGATTGCTAATGAATCCTAACGCTATTATGCATGCAACAACTAAAAAAACTAAGGTCCGAATGACGGCAGAAATCCCATTCGTCCGTGCATGCCACTGTCCCATTCCACCCGTTACACACTGTGTGTACTTCTGGGACAAAGAGTTCGGCAAACATTATTGCTCTGACCGCCCCGGCCCGGGCAAGTTACCAGTCAGGCACTTCGTTAGTAAGCTCCTTTTTTTTTACTTGTTACCTTTCCAGTTACTTTGCTGGTGACGCATTCGGTCGTTACACATTGTCCCAACACGTCAACACGATGCTCGAAGCCCCAGCAAGAAACCCTCTTTCTTCCATGGGAGAAGACGAGAATTCGAACACTCATAAACAAATTTCTGAATCTTTATCCACTTATAAATTTTCTGTTAAAAACTCTCGAGTTTCACAGATTGCATCACTAACGCTAAAATTCCTGATGACTAACGTGCCTTCGGATTTTGTTTTTGAAGGTGTTGAACACAACAGTAGCAATACTAAAATCCTATTAGATGAATTTAAAAAGGGGATCACTTTTTTGATAAACTCTATCTTTTTTGAATTTGATAACAAGTATGATAGACAGACGTTTAGCACCCCTATGGGGTCACCCATTTCATCTATTTTGGCTGAGATCGTCATGCAAGATCTCGACACGAATGTCTTAGGAAAATTAGGTTTTTAACTTCCTGCTTATTTTTGATGTGTAGATGATACCTTTTATATCCTTCCTGAAGATAAAATTTATTTTATAATGTCACAGTTCAACTCGTACCACAGCAAATTGCAATTCTCTTATGAAATTGGAAAGAACAGATCTATTAGAGTTTTGAACTTACGACATACCCAAGATGACAGTAATTGTATCATTAATAACTGGTATGAAAAAATGACATATACCGGAAGATTTGTTAACTTTTTCTCTGATCAATTTATCCAACATAATATAAAGACCATTAAAAACGTTGTTGATGCAGCTATCCTTCTTTCTGACAAGTCTTTCCTAATCGATATCTCACTAATGAATTTATTGAAAAACATATGAAGAAAAGAATTTCTAAGTTAGACTTAAAGAAAAACCAAGTCATCAACAACATTCAAAATCAAGATTTTATAATCAATTTGAAACAAGGAATTGTCTTACAGAATTTCAAGAGATTATTTAAGACCAATGCAATCTCGTTTATAAGACTACTTAAACTGTTTGAAAAAATCTGTGCGGGCGAAATCAAAAAGAAAAGGTTTTTTCCTTTATTAATACTACTGTTGTTTGCGCGATTTAAACATCAAAAAATATTTGCCATCTCAAAATTCTTTTTATATAATTTCATGTAACTACTGAATCGTACCATGCAGGATAGAGTAAAATCAGTCTGCATGTGCCAGTGATCAATGTCATCCTTCATAAATTCGAAGAATTAAAGTCAAGAATCGAGACATAAGATATGAAGTGTAGAACATAGAGGCGAGCACGCGATGACATGTTACAAAATCGATTATCAAACAAATAATATGAGTTCACTGGTTACTCATTACACACACCGCAGAGAACCATTGGGTTTCGTGTACAGCGGACATTAGCTCATGTTTGTGCGAACTTTCAAATAAATACTGTAAAAAGTATATGTCGTTATGGTTATGTGACATTACCAAGAATTGTGGAAAGAAAATGTTGATTGTTTAACTAAACTCACAAATAATACAAAACAAAAATTAGCATGTTTGTTAGTTTGCTTAAGAAGCGGTATATTCTCAGTATTGATCAACAATGTGTTTGCTAGCATCATAATTATCCTTACATTTACAATGATTTGCAGAATAGGTATTGTTGGCCATTTAATTATCTAAAAGCGAGGACAAAATTTAGGCTAATTAATTCTTCAATTCGACTTTAGATATCATTTTAAAAGAATGTAAAAGCAGGGATCACAATGGTTCAGCAGTTCAATTGTGAAAAAAAAGGGTAATTTTTTTTTTAATACCATGAATGTTTCTCAGCATTTCTACAATATAAGATAAATGGCAGAAAATTGAGATATCAATAAAAAAAGATAATGGTGTAATAAGAATTGAAAAAATTGAAAAAATTTTAACATCAAGCATGATTCATGGTTCGAATGTAAAAGTGATGTTTTGGACAAAGTTTTTTACCTGCATATACTATCATATGAAGCTAATATAATCTTTACCTAACACTTATTTCAACAAATGTTCCAGTAATGTCACTGGTACTAAATATTATAAAGTCATCTGCAGAGCTACAAGCAGCTCTTTGCTAGAGATTGTGTTGCCTGTGTATTAGCCAACATATGCACGTGCTAATTTTGGACAACTCACGAAAGGAAATATCCGAAAATTGAAGTGCTGATTTAGAACCCTTGCAGACATGCAAAAGTATGAAACAAAAGCTAGATACCGAAAAGTCCTCGTAGTGTTAAGCGATAGTCAGCGGAAGGGAAGGTCTGTGCAAAACGGCGCCAAAACCCGATTTATCGCTTTGGAGAAGAATCCAGCGGAAGAGCCCTGTGGGTGAATCCTCATTCCAGAAAAGTCAGGGCGCGACAATGCGAGACAGTCAGTTGTTTCGCGGAAGCGGCTAAAATGCAAAATGGGAGTTCGAACAAAAGAAGCGAAGGGGGCCCAGGGGGAAAGGTACAGATCAATACAATAGTATATTTGTTCAGAAGAGCATGAGGGGGATACCTTGCAAGTGGGTGTCGGGCTCGAGGGGGTGTTACGTGTGTGCTCATGGATAGGTCTGTTGTTTACAAGGGAAAAAAACAAGCAATAGATGCAAATATAATACATATCTGTACATCGATCTACCAACCTTTCCCGGCACACACATTCTTCGTCGCCATCGTACAAAAGTGTGACAAAAGACCTGTGTGTGCTCTCCATCTCGTTCGCGCAGGAACGAAACTGAAACCCGTAAAAATTGGTGTCCAAAAATAGGATTGACGCAAAGAGATGTTCGATTCTTCGCTTTATGTGGGGCAAACGATACAATAGTTGATCATGCCCTATGATTATAGCCACCTTATTTAAATATATTTATGTTAGAGAATAGTTACAAATAAAACTATTAATAAGTGCTGTCCATAAGCTATGTTACCAATGTTTGGCAATCCGCAACTCGTCCTCATATCTGTTTCAGCGCAAGCTTGCGTTGAAGAGACAAACTTATTTATGAATGATAAATAATATTTTTGAACTCCTTGATCCGAAATATGCACAGAAACGCACAGTCGTTTCAAACACTTGTAGCAGGCAGGCAAGTCTATACATTCTTTTGAATTCCTTTTTTTTTAAATTTTTCCATTCTGAATATTATTTTTGGAAAGTTTTTTGCTTTTCATTTTCCAATTAGGATGTATTGAATTTTCTGTTATTTTAGCCAAACTTATGCAAAATGAACAAAACATTGTCGTTAAGTAATTCTTCAAGTACTCTTCAAGCTTCAAGTATTTTTCAAACATTGCTTTGTGACCTAAATTGACGAAAACATCAACATTCGCATTGAAAAATTCTAGTCATGCACAAATCTAAACCCTAGTAAAAGTAGCCAATTAATGAAAGTTGTAGTTAAAAAATCATTTGAAAAAATTAGTTTTGAACAAATTTAATCAACGACGTATATTTCATAAGTGCAACCTTGTTACTAACCTTATGATCATTCGTAAGAAATCTCAAACAAAGTGACGATACCATCATTCTTTACAAAATTTATTATTGATTGTCAATGCAGTCGCCCAGCGATTTTTATAAATAATTTCTTCAAATATAAATTATCTGTCATAAATTTAAGCACCTCAGAAATTCTACAAGTTTTTAATCATGTCACCAAATACACTGCAAAGTCTTCAATTAGGTTATATCTGGAACATTTTCCGAAAGCACAAAATACTACTTTTTGAACCTAAAATCAAAATTAAGATACCCATTCTGTGTAGAATCCCAGCAGTCACGTGTTTAAGAAGCACTGCTAGTCCTTATTTGAAATATTAAAAAGTGCACAATACACCTACGTATATTGTTTTAATCATCAAAGACAATGGCATCCCAAAAGAAAGCAAGCGGTAAAAGTAGAAGCGGCCGGAGAAATCGTTGCAGGGCTCGTTGCATATAAAGAGGGAGGGTGTTGGGGTGAGAATTCGGTGACAGTATTTCAATGTACCCCCGAGACGTTTCTAGCTCGTCGGGGACGGGGTGTCATGGTAAAAGACCGAGTAAAAGACCGAATCTCGCTCATCCTCCCGATTCAGCCCACCTTTCTGAAATGATCCTCTCACGGATGCGTTTTCCAGTGGTCGTGTGCGTACGTCGCGAAGGGGAACCTTACATATGACAAATTCAACGCGCTCCTTCCTGTCCTCGTTCCTTCCTTCCTTTCTTGCTTCCCGCTGTGGTGGTCTGACACCTATGGCCCTGGGCCACACTGGCTATTATTATTTTCATTCCTTCCCGCATGTCTGTCTGTCTTTCTGTCATTTCAACCTTGTATGTCCCCCTGTCTGACGCTTCCTCATGCCACGCTCAAAAGACTCTTTTCGGATGTTTTTGGAAACGCTGATTCTCTTGCGATTATCTGTGTCTTTATATGCAATAGGGCGTACCGTGAGACACAAATTTCCGAAAATAAAAGACCCTGAGATACTATTCTTTTTCTTTTCACCTAAGAAGCAACTGAAGCACAGGAAAAACTGAGGTATCTATTAGAACTGATTTTTGGTTCTGAGGAAGCTGCAACAAAAAGGTGGGAAGGAACCCAAAATTATAAATTGTTCCAAATCAACCCAAAGATTTGTTTCTTATTGAGTACATGAAATGAGCAAATAAGTTTCAAATAAATATGATAATAGTTGCAGAAACTCAAGTGAACGAAAATTAAAAATACGATGTTTACTTTAAGTGAACAGTTGGAAGTAAAGTAATGCTAAAGTAAACTCGTCTTCCCTATCCTAAGATTGTAGGGTTCTTATCAACAAAATTCTTTTAGTGTTTTATTGCTTATTGATGATATGGAATAAGCAAAAAGTTCCTAATTAGTTTAATAAAAGTTGTAATAACTTAATTATAAAAGAAATAATAATACAATGTTTATTTAAATGGAACAATTTAAATTAAGATATCGCCGAAATAAAATCACCTTCTTCATCCCAATATGGCATGGTTCTTATCAACAAAGTTCTTTCAGTGCTTTGTTGCTTATTGATTACATAAAATGAGCAAATACGTTCTCAATAAATTTAATAATTATTATAATCACTTAAATATACAAGAAATAATAATACAGTGTTTAACAAAATAGCAAAATTTTAAGTAAGGTAATGCCAAACTAAAATCATCTGCTGCATCCTAAGATCATAAGATTCTGAAGAACAAAGTTTTATTCAGTGATCTATTTCTTATTAAGTGCATAGAATTAGCAAATAACTTCCGAATGAATTTGCTAATAGTTGCGATAACCCAGATAGACAATAACTAAAAATAAGTTTATTTAAAGTTAACATTTTAAAGTAAGGTACTTTCTTGTATGAAGGAAAAAGTCTGTAAAGGAAAGCCGACATGAAAGTAATGGAAAGAAGGGTGGCTTACGAGATTATTTATTATTTCATATACAGAGGCTAGTCGATAATGTCGAGAACCTTGCATTAGCATTTTTTTGTTGTTTAAAAATGAAATATATCCACTGTCTTCCTAGAATGTATATCCCAGACAAATTCTGATCTCTAAATAAGTGTGCCCACGCCTCTGTGAATACCAAATAGTACAAGCATAGTAACTCTTACTACATTACATTTTATATATTCCCGATAAAAACTGGTCTGCAAAAAATATTAACAATACGAGTATCATTCCGATAATTCCAGTGGAATTATTTATTTTTCATTTTAGTTTATACGTTAATTCGATATTGGATAAGACTCAATATTTAACGGAAGCCCTCTCCTTGTTTTTAAATATGCAAATCCTGCAAGTCGACCAAATAAAACCAGACATGTTTCGATAATATATTCTGATACTGTGCTAAATAAAAATATACAAGAAACCTGAAACGTTGTGAAGTTAATATCAATCTACAAAAGCTTTTGCGTCGAAAACTCTGAAAATGAATTATTTTAGAAACTAGCAGTTAATGCTGTAAAATGGATTTTATGTTCTGATGTTAAAAATATTAAAAACTTAAAATTTCAAGATAGCACATTTTGATATATAAGGAGTATAAAAATTTCGTAACACAAGTTAAATAATCGGATAAATTATTATGTTTACAGGTACACATACACAAAACAAATGATATCAACGTTTGTTAATTTTCTCTAAAGACAAATATGAATTGACAAACAAAATGGATTAATGAATTCCAACTTTAAACATTGAAAATTAAACACTTTTAAAGTTAGTCTTAAATTAAAGTATTTTTGAATCAAATTTTGCATCACTGACGGATCAACTGATGAATTCCAATGAACTGTCACATTGACATAACAAAGTTACGAGACAAAAAAAAAGCGGGAGACAAAAATCCGCTAAAAGCGAGTAGAAGCATAGGAGTTTTAAGGTTGACAAAGTGAATAAATGAATGAATGACTGAAATAATTGTTTATTATAGTTAATTTGGTTTGTGAAAGAAGATTGAAGATAATTAGAAAATCTGAAGTCTGGCATTGTAGTAAAGACCACGACCTGTACTTGAGCCATCTGGCATTCCAGATTCCCTGGTTGAATTGAAAATGTTTTAAGCTTCGAGCTACTGAAACACATTTCAGTTATAAGGGACAAAAGATTTCCACAGGATTCGTGAGCCGGGCAAAATCTGTGAACCACACAATCGCTTTCGTTGCTCATAAACTGTACCAATTACCAACACTGGTGGCTTCTTCATACCCCGTGTTAACTAAACACTAAATGCGAAGGATAGATATTCTCTCTATGTGTATTGTGTAATGTGTATTTCTCTACGAATATTCCTGACGAATTTGCCTTTAAATCCTAAGCATAATAGAAAATTGATTTTAAATTATTGCACTGGAAAATAAATTTTCTCTGATATAAATTATTATTAATATATTAACAGTTAAATAAAATCAAATATTCTGAGCCAAAAAAGAGCGAAACAATATTCATTGCACAAGCAAAAATCAATCTAAAAAATTTCTAGGTTTTAAAAAAATTTCTGTCTTTTTGCCGGTGCTATTTAGAGCCTTTTTTTAATAAGATTGCAATTACGTTAAGAGATTGCATTGAACTGCTCCTCGGTGGCACTTACTACTTTTTGTCAAGAAGGGGATATAACACCCTATGAATTTGGGGTAACGATTTTTCAACTATTGAAACCAACATAGTAATTAACAAATTGACCCTTGCCTTGTGTTTTCCTGCATTAGCGTTGCATGTGGCGAATTGCTGAATTCCGTGTTTATTGCGTTCAATGGAAGGCATTGATCATTTGTACGGAACTGTAGTATTTTAGACCTTTACAGGAGTATGAAGAAAGGCGCATTGGTGCGTTGCCTATATTTGTATGCATATATGTATCGTCAGGTATAGAGAGGAGTCTTCGGGTAAAATAACCAAACCGCATGTGTAAGACACGCTCGAGCCCTCTTGAGCTCTTC
>JAUELO010000100.1:6721069-6740893 GCA_032357855.1 Amphibolips quercusostensackenii
ATTTGTAGATATAATTTTGAAAATTTAATTCAGATAATCATTTAACGACATCGCAAACATTTAAAAACATAATATATTTGTCATGAAAGTATTTTTAATAAAAAATATACTTTTATTATACAAATTATAGCCAATATTTAATTACTTTACCTTAAATTAAATATTAAATATATGTTACTTAATTGCAAATAATCCCAATAACACTTTATGTTATTCAATAAAAAGCAATCAGCTGATAATTAATCAATCTGTTCACAAAATAATAAACGTTATACTATAATTTTCATCGAAACATTCAAATAATTTTTACTTTATATTTTGCTTCAAATTCAAACTTTTATGTCTGAAAATTTCATTTATTAATAACTTTTAAAACTATTTTTAGAAAATGTAATTTTGAAAAGAATCAATTAATAAATTATTAATCAGTTCACAACATAAAAAGCATCAAACATTATTTTCATTGAAACATTCATATAATTTTTACTTTATATTTTATTTCAAATTTAGAATTGCATTTCTGAAAATTCGAATTATCAATAACCGTTTATACTAATTCTAGAAAAAATGTAAACATATATGCATATAATTAAAAAAATTAGATTTAGATAATTATTTCTCAACATCACAAACTTTGACGAAAATAAAATAATTGAAATAGAGTTATTTTAAATATAAATAAACTTTTATTATGCAAATTACATAGCCTATATTCAATTAAATAACCTTACACTGAATAATCTATTTGTGTAATAAATTGGAACAAATCAAAATAAAAGCTTTATGTAATTTAATTTTGTAAAAACAATTAATAAGCTGATAGTTAATTATTTAGTTCGCAAAATAGAAAGCTTCAAACACTAATTTTCATCAAAACATTTAAATGATTATTGCTTCATATTTTTTCAAAATTTGATCTTTGATTTTTACAAATTTTATTTATTAATAACCTTTTATTTTTATTCCAGAAAATGTGAGTTTTAATAGAATCAGTTCATAATTATTAATCAGCTCACAACATGAAAAGCATTAAACAATTATTTTCACTGAAAAATTCAACTAATGTTTACAATACTTTTTTTCATTCGAGATTCCATTTTTATAAATTTAATTTATAAATAACCTTCAAAATTAATTTAAAAAAAAATAGAAACATATGTACATGTGTAATCATTTATCAGTTCACAACATAAATAGCAATTAACGTAATCATTCAAATAATTTTTACTTCATATTTTTTTTAATTTGTGTTTTAAAAGAGTAAATCGCACACTAAAAATACATAAATTTCTCTCTTTTATATAGCACTGAAACTATTTTTCATTTATATATCACGCATGATAAAAAATAATATTCCATTATGCATAGTAATTATTTATATAAAAAAAATAATAATTTAAATTAATTATTTACGATCGATAAACGAACACAAATATTTCAAAGGCAAATCAGAAATTTTAAGGTTAAAAAACAATTTTATATACATCAAAATATTTCAGGGAATTCACAAAGATTTCAAAAGGATATAAAGATTCCACAAAGATTTCAAATTAACTCTTCCATTTTTTGATAAAAATTTATCTTTCTATCAATATTTATTTGAAAATTCATCTCTTTCTTTGAAAATTTAAATTTGGTTAAAAATTAATTCACTTTGGTAGAAATTCATTATTTATTAGTTAAAATTAAAACTGTGTAGTAAAAAATTAATTTTTTGTTTGAGGATTTAACTATTTTTTTTAAATTTGTTTTTTAGTTTAAAAATTATATTGATAGTTAAACTGCGTTAACTGTTTTGTAGAACATTACTCTTTTTTTTTTTTGAAAAATTAAGTTTTATAATTAAACATTTGTATTCGTTTGAAAATTAACCTATTATAGTTGAAACGTAATTCCAGTAGTTGAAAATTTTACTAATTTGTCAAAAGCCTTTTTTTTGGTTGAAAATGAATTTTTTTACTGAAAACTTAACTGTTTTATTTTAGAATGAAAATTTATCTTTTTCATTTAAAAATATATGTATTTCTGAAAAAATGTATTCTTTTGTATAAAGTTAATCTTTGTGGTCAAAAATTCATCTCCTTGGTTAAAAATTTAAATTTGGATAAAAATTAATCTTCTTTGGTAGAAATGTGTAATTTTTTGGTTAAAATTAAAACTGTGTACTTCAAAATAATTTTTTTTTTTTTTTGATGGGGATAAAACTATTTTGTTAAAATTCGTTTCTTAGGTTGAAAATTGAATTCATTGATTGAAAGTCGAACTGCGTTATTAAAATTTTATCTTTTTCCTAGAAAATTCATCTATTTGACTGGAAATCCATTCTCATAGATAAAAATTTTAATTTGCTCCAAAAATTAACTATTTAAGGTGTAACGGAATTGAATTTGTTAAAAATTGTACTATTTTGCTAAAGATCCTTTTTTTTGTCGAAAAATAATTTTTGTAACTAAAAACTTAATCTTCCCTTTTTTCCTCGTTAAAGATTCGTCTCTTTAAATAAAAAAAGTGTTTTGTTAAATAACTTTTTTTTTATTAATTTTTTTGACTGAAGATTTGAATATTTCTTTTTAGTTTGAAAGTTAAATCAGTTGTTTAAAAATTTATTTAATTTGTTTAAAATTTAGTATTTAGAAATGGAATGTTTGTGCTTTGTGACGTTTTGTTTAATATTAACATGTATTAATATTATTTACAGTAGGTCTCGTCATTCGTTATTAGAATGTTTGTACAAGTGTGTGACCTCTTTACGTCTTACATTCGCCGAATTTGTAGAAAGTTATTTGCAAAATTACCCTATTAATTACCTATTTAATAAAAAAAAAAAAAATAATTTTAAATATTATTATACTATTGAGCCAATACTCTTTCGGGGTAAGTTCCTGCTTTATTTATTTAAATAACACGTTTGTTCTGCAACACTGCCCCGACCCACGTCGCTGATCGATCTTTAGCAAGCATCTCGGGTAAAGAGTTTCACAAAGTCATTTTAACAAAAAGTTAATTTTATACCAAGCAGCTGAATTTTCAAATAAATAAATAAATTTTCAACTGAATAGTTGAATTTTATACAAAAATAGTTGAATTTTTGACCAAAAAACCAATTTCCAACCAAAAATTGGCAAGACAAAAGAAGGATCTTTGTACAAAAGATTTGAATTTTGAACCATATATTAAAATCTTTAGACAAATAGATGCCTTTTTAACCGATAAGACAATTTTCAAGTAAAAAGACGGATTCAAAAAAAATTAATCAATTTTTATCAAAATATCCAAATAGGTTAATTTTGACCAAAACAGATTAATTTTCTATCAAAAAAGAGGAATTTTCAACATGTTACGTGAATTCACAGCAAATTAATTGAATTAAAAAAAGGTCATTTTTCAACAAAAAGTGGAGTAGTTAAATTTTTATTTTAAAAAAATTAATTTTTAACGGAAAAAATCATTTTTAATAACAACAGTTGCATTTATAACCAACAAGAATGAAATTTCTGCCAAAAGGGATGACACAAAGAAAGAGCTTTCTATAAAAGATAAGAATTTTCAAAAAAAAATTTTGAATTTTCAACCAACATAGTTAAATTTTAAATTTAGAAAAGATCCATTTTCAACCAAAAATAAAGCATTTTAATTTCTATTTAAAAAAATTAATTTTCAATAAGAAAAATAAGAATTTTTTACGAAACAGTTGAATTTTGTACAAAATAATTAAATTTACCACTAAACGTTGCATTTTAAACCAAAAAGAGGTGGAATTTCTACTAAAAGAGATTAAGTTTCAAAATAAAATAAAGATTTTTTAATAAGAGTTAAATTTTTTAATCAGGAAATATTTTTGTCAATGAAAAAAATGTTTTATTCAAAGCGTTGAATTTTCAAGACTGAAAGACGATCTTTCTACAAAAAAGTTAAATTTTTAACTGAATATTTAAATTTTAAATCAAATAGATCAATTTTCAACCAATAAAGAAATTTTTTTAAAGAAGAGAAATTTTCAAAAAATGCATCAAGTTTTGTCTAAACAGTTGAATTTTGAACAAGGAGGATAATTTTTTACCAAAAAAGTCGAATTTTAGAAAACTAAAACAAATTTTTTATCAGTTAAGTAACTTATTAAATTTAACAAAAAAAGATAAATTGTAAAAAAAATAGTTGAATCCTCTACCAAAAAGATGAATTTTCGAGAGAAGAATAATTATTTTGTACAAAAAAAAAATGTTTAACAAATTACATCAATTTTTTACAAAACAAATTAATTTTTAATCCGAAAGTATGCATTTTTAACAAAAAAGTATTTTTCAAAAAACATACTTTAACTTTCTACCAAATTATTGAATTTTCAAGCCTAAATACGAATTTTTAACAAAAGGATTTAATTTTAACTTGAAAAAAAGAATTCTCAATTAAACAAGTAACAGTTAATATTTTTATTGTTATACTAAGCAAAAAACATTTTGATTTGAAATAAAACACATATAAAAATTCGTCTTTCTTGGCTTAAAGTTTCGACTGTTTTATTGAAAATTCTATTTTTTGATAGAAAATTCAACCATTTGTTTAAAAGTTGAACTTTTTGATTCAGTTTGACTGCTTTGTGAAAATTAAAATATTTTATTGAAAATTTATTTATTTTGATTAAAATTTCGAATATTTGGTTAAAAATTTATATTTGTAGCTTAAATATGCGACTGTTTTTTGAAAATTCTACTATTTTGGTAGAAAATTTTACTATTTGGTAAAAAATTACCTTTTTAGTTAAAAATTCATCTATATAATAAAAAATTGAAAAACTTCATCAAAAATTCATTAACTTTGCTTGGAAATTCGAGTTTTCGGTTGAAAAATTAATATTTGTAGCTTAAACATTCAACTGTTTTATTGGAAATTCTACTTTTTTGGTAGAGAATTTCATTGTTTGTTAAAAAATTAACTTTTTCGTTAAAAGTTTTGCTTTTTAATAGAAAATTAAATATTTAAGTGGAAATTTATTTATTTTTATTGGAAATTTGAATATTCGGTTATAAATTTATAATCGTTCCGTTGAAAATTGAACTGTTTTATTTGAAATTCTATTTTTTGGTAGAAAATTAAACTATTTCGTTTAAATTAATTTTTTAGTCAAAAATTTATATACTTGATAAAAAATTCAAATATTTTATGCATAATATTTTATATAAAATTTACTTATTCATTTATTTTTTGTTAAAAATGCAACCATTTGTTTAATAAATAAACTTTTTTTCAGCTACTTGATATAAATTAAATTTTTTGTTAAAGATTCATCTTTTATAGTAAAAAATTGATCATTTTTATGAAATTCTTCTTTTTGGTTAAAGATTCAACTATTTTGTTAAAAATTCGCATTTTTCTTTAAATCTAACTGCTAAAAACTTCGTTTTATGTTTCGAAACTTCATTTCTTGGTTCAAAAGTCAACCATTTGTTTAAAAAAAAACTATTTTCTTTAATAAGCTACTTGATGATAAAATAAAAATTTTAGTTGAAAATTTGATTGCTTTATAGAAAATTCATTTTTTTTTTGTTGACAATTTGTCTTTTTGTAAAAAATTAATCTTCTTTTTTTGAAAATTCATCTTTTTTGGTAATAAGTTAATCTTCTTGGTTGAAAATTCTATTTTTTTGTGGAAAATCAAACTATTTATTAAAATATAACTTTTTGGTTAAAAAATTCATAAATTTGGCGAAAAAATTCAATATTTAATAGAAAATTCAACTGTTTTATTGAAAATTCTATTTTTAGAAAGAACTGTTAGGTTAGTAGAAAATTGAACTTTTGGGTTTGAATATAACGTTTTGGTCAAAAATCCCTTTATTTAGTGAAAAATCCAAATATTTTATTAAAAATTGATTTATTTATTTATTGTTTGTTTAAAAACTCAACCATTTGTTCGAGAAATAAATGTTTGTTTTGAAAATTTATTTACTTGATAAAAAGTTAAATTTTTCATCAAAAATTCGTCTCTTATGGTAGAAAGTTATTCTTCTTTTTCAAAAATTCATTTTTTTGGTTGAGGATTTAACTACTTTGTTGAAAATTCATATTTTTTGTCAAGTTTGACTAGTAGAAAACTCGTTTTATTTGTTAAAAATTCGTCATTTTTGGTAGAAAGTTTATCTTTCCGATCAAAACTTCATTTTTTGGTTAAAAATTCCACCTTGTGTTTAAAAAATAAACTTTTTTTTTGAATGACGCTACTTTATAGAAAATTAAATTTTTTCGAAAATTCAACCGTTTTATATCAAATTAATTTTTTTTGCTGAAAATTCTTTTTTTTAATCTTCTTTTTCAAAAATTCATCCTCTTATTCAAAAATTCACCTACTTTGTAAAAAATTTAAATCTGTTTGGTAAAAAAATCAAATATTTTATTAAAATTTACTTACCTCGTAATTGAAAATTCGAATATTTGGTTAAAAATATATATTTTTATTCATATTTGTATTTATTTTTGTACAATTATATTTCTTTGGTAAAAAATTTGAATATTTGGTAAAAAATTTACTCTTTTGTTAAAAAATTCATCTACTTAATGAAAAATTCAAATACGTGAATAAAAATTTATTTATTTTTATCTAAAATTCAAATGTTTGGTTGAAAATTTATAATCGTTCTTTGAACATGTAACTGTTTTATTAGAAATTCTGTTTTATGGTAAAAATTTAACTATTTGGCTTAAATATAACTTTTTGGTCGAAATTTAATCTATTTGGTGAAAAATTAAACCATTTGTTTAAAAAATAAACTTTTTTTTAATTTGTTTATTTGATAGAAGATTAAATTTTTTGTTCAAAATTTGTCTTTTGTGGTAGAAAATTAATCTTTTTTTTTACATTTCATTTTTTTTTGTTAAAAATTCTACCATCTATTTAGAAGATTAATTTTTTTTTAATTTAGCTTCTTGATAGAAAATTTGGAAATCTAAGTTTTTGGTTAAGGATTCAATTATTTTGTTGAAAATTTCTCTTTTTTCATTCAACCTAACTGGTGAAAAATTCGTTGCTTTTTTTGTAAATTAAGTTTGCACGCTAGAAATATAGCTATTTTATTTTGGGTCAAAAATTCAGTTTTTGTAGAAAAGTTCAATCATTGGTTTAAAATTTAATTATTCATTTAAAAACTTAGCTGCTTAGTAGAAAATTATCTTTTTTGTTAAAACTCCATATTTTTGGGTCAAAAAGTTTACTGTTTTTTTTTTATTATTTTTATGAAAATCCGTATATTTTTGTTATTTCGATGGTAAATTAATCTTCTCTTTTGAAAATTTATCATTAACGTTGAGGAATTATTTTGTTAAAAATCCTTATTTTTGGTTAAACTTAATTGGTGAAAAATTGCTTTATTTGTTGAATATTCGTTGTTTTTGATAAAAAGATAATCTTCTTGGTTAAAACTTTATTTTTGGGTGGAAAATTAAACCAGATGTTAAAAAAATAAATATTTTTTTTTTAATTTAGATACTTTATGAAAAAAAAATTTTTTGCTGAAAATTAAATTGTTTCATAGAGAATCAATGCATTATGTTAAAAATTTTTCTTATTTGATAAAATAATTATTCTTTTTTGTGAGAATATATCTTTTAGCTTAAGAATTCAACTATCTCAATTGTTGAAAATTCGTCTTTTTTGGGAGAAAATTAATCTTTCTTTTTTTTGTAATTCATCTTTTCATTCGAGGATTCAACTATTTGTAAAAAATTCGTCTTTTTTGATAGAAAGTTAATCTTTCTGGTTGAAAATTCTTCTGTTTTGTAGAAAATTTAACCCTTTTTTTAACAAAATATTTTTTTAACAATTGAGCTATTAAGTAAAAAAATTAATCCTTTTCTTAAAAATTCGTAGTTTTTTTAACAATTCGTTTTTTTGGTAAAAAATTAATCTTTCTTTTCAAAAATTCATCTTTTTGGTTGCAGATTCAACTATTTTGGTGAAAAGTCATATTTTTGGTATAAAATAAACTTTTTTTTTTCATCTTTATATTCGAGGACTCAACTATTTTTTTTAAATTGGTCATTTTTGGTAGATAGTCAATCTTCTTGATTAAAACTTTTTTTTTCAAATTCAACCATTTGCTTGAAAAATAAACAATTTCTTTAAAAATTGAGCTAATTAGTAGAAAATTATCTTTTTTAGAAAAAATTCATATATTTTTTGGAAGATTCGTCTTTTTAGTATAAAAGTTATCTTCTTTTCTGAAAATTCTTTTTCTTTTTGGGTTGAAGATTCAGCTATTTTGTTACAAATTCGTCTTTTTGGTTAAATTAAACTGGCAAAAAATTCGTTTCTTTTACTGAAAATTTTGTTCGGTTAAAATAATAACTCCTACATTCTTCGTTAAAAACTCAAATGCTTTATAAAAAATTTCTGTTTTTAGTGGAAAATTAGTCTTTTCAGAATATCTAACCATTTGGTTGAAAATTAAACAATTCAATTAAAAATTTAGCTACTCAGTAAAAAATAATTTTTTCCTAAAAATTAATATTTTCGGGTTAAAAATTCAACTGTTTTGTAGCAAATTCTTGTAATTTGATACAAAATTCATTTTATTTAATAAAAAATTTATCTCTTTTTTTTTAATTTGTTTTTTTTTTGGTTAAGGATTCAACTATTTTTTTAAATACAACCATCTGTTTAAAAAATGAATTACTTTTTTGAAAATTCAGCTACTTGGTAAGAAATTAAATTTCTTGTTGAAAATTCAATTTTTCATAGAAAATTAATGTATTTAGTTAAAGATTTGTCTTTTGTGGTAGAAAATTAATTTTCTTTTTTAAAAATTCAGCTTTTTGGTTAAGAATTAAACTATTTTATTAAAAAGTCATCCTTTTTGGTTAAATTTAACAGGTAGAAAATTAATTTTCTGGTTAAAAATTTATTCATTTGGTTAAAAATTCAATTATCGAATTGAAAATTTAGCTACCTGGTAGAAAATTAACTTTTTTTTGAAAATTCATATATTTGGGTAAAAAATTTTACTTTTTTTGTAGAAAATTCTTTTATTTTCTTAAAAATTCTTACGTTTTTTGAACAATTACTCTCTTTTGGTAGAAAATTAATCATATTTTTTCAACATTCCTCTTTTTGGTTGATGCTTCAACTATTTTGTTAAAAATAGTTCTTTCTTAGGTTAAATTTAACGGGCAGAAAATTCGTTTCTTTGGCTGGAAATTCACTTTTTGTTTAAAAACCCGAATATTTTGTTAGAATATCCAACCATTTGGTTGAAAATTTAACAATTCAATTTAAAATTCAGCTACTTAGTAGAAGAATAATTTTTTTGTAAAAATTAATATTTTCGGGTTGAAAATAAAACTATTTTGTAGCAAATTCTTGTATTTTTATGAAAAAAATCGTCTTATTTGATAAAAAATTAATCTCTTTTTTTTAATTCATTTTTTTTGGTTGAGGATTTAACTATTTTTTTAAATACAACCACTTGTTAAAAAAATTAACTACTTTTTTAAAAATTAAGCTACTTGATGAAAAATTTAATTTTTTGTTGAAAATTTAATTTTTCATGAAAAATTTAATTTTTTTATGGAAAATCAATGTATTTTGTCGAAAATTTGTCTTTTTTGGTAGAAAATTAATTTTATTTTTTCTTTAAAGTTCATCCTTTCATTCGAGAATTTAACTATTTCTAAAATAATCGTATTTTATTGATAGAAAGTTAATCAATCGTCTTGGTTGAAAAATCTTTTGCTTTGTAGAAAATTGAACCATTTTTTGAAATAATTTTTTTGTTTGAAAATTGAGCTATTAAGTAAAAAAATTAATCTTTTCCTTGAAAATTTTTATATTTTTTTAAAAATTCGTCCTTTTTGGTAAAAAATTGATCTACTTTTTTAAAAATTTATCTTTTTGTTTGAAGATTTAACTTTTTTGGTAAAAGGTCATATTCTTAGTTAAATTTCATTAGCAAAAAATTAGTTTTATTTGTTGAGAATTCGTTATTTTTGGTAGACATTTTAACTTTTGGTTTAAGACTTTATTTTTGGGTTGAAAATTTAACCATGTGTTTGAAAAATAAACAATTTTTTTAAAAATTCTGATGCTTGATAGAAAAATAAATTTTTTGTTGAAAATTTAAATGTTTTAAAGAAAATTAGTGTATTTTGTAGAAAATTCTTTTTTTTGGTAAAAAATTGATCTTTTTTTTCGAAAATTCATTTTTATGATTGAGGATTCAACTATTTTCTTACAAAATCGTCTTTTTGGGTTGAATTTAACTGGCAAAAAATTTAATTCTTTTATTGAAAATTCATTTTTTTGATTAAAAATTTATTTTTGCGGTTAAAAATTAAACTATTTATTAAAAATTTTAGCTACTTAGTAAAAAATTGCTTTTTTTTAGAAAATTCACATTTTTGGGTTGAAATGTTTAGTTGATAAATTACTATTACAATTTTTGTTTAAAATTCAAAATTTGTATAGAAAATTTCTGTATTTAGTGGAAAATTTATCTTTTTTCGTCGAAAATTTATCCTCTTTTTAGAAAATTCATCTTTTCAGTAAAGGATTAAACTATTTTAATAAAAAATGATTTTTTTTAATCCACTGGAAGAAAATTCCTTTATTTTGTTGAAAATTGATTTTCCAAACGGGAAATCTAACTATTGCACTATTGGTTAAAAAATTCTAATTTTTAGTTGAAAATTTACTTGTTTAAAAATGCAACAATTTTGTTGAAAATTTAACTATTTTTCTGAACATGTTTTTTGGTCGAAAATTTAACTTTTTCAACATTTTTTGGTAAAAATTTTCTGCACTGTAAATTATTCAATGAAAATTCAACTATTTTAGTAAAATCTTCTTTTTTGGTCACCAACTGCCCAAAATTGGTATCGTAGTTCATGGACGGCCCCTAGCGGAAACGGAAGTATTAAATAAAGTCTCCCGGAAAAATGAATTCTTGCTTGTCAGTTAAAGGAAGTTCTTTCTTTTCTTTTCTTTTTTTTTATACCTCTTTACTCTCTTTGGAAGAATAAACGCTGCTCATCGTCGAGTCGACGAGGCTGTTTATTAAAGAGCATTAATCTGCGAATCTGTACCAAATTCTTTTTACCTCCAGTAGCCCCCACACTGGCATTAATTTTTCCAGCTTATTTCCGTGATACCGTTTTAATTGTGTTTTGTAATTAGTCGTGCGGAGGAGTTTCTTGTTCTCCGCACTTCCAAGCTCACTCCCCATTCCTTCTTTTATTGCGAGTGTGTTTTTCACTTGTCTCACGGGGAAGAAAAACCTGCAAAAGTGGTAATTTACGATCTGACAAATTTTGTGATAATTTAACCAGAAACAACAGAAGTCGATTCAAAAAAATTATTTCATTCATTCGAAATTCAACTATTTTGTTGAAAATGTTGGGAAGAGTGGGGTATGGTGTCCGCACGGGGCATGGTGACAATTGGAAATAACGCCCATGTTTTTTTATTTTTCCAGATAGACCTAACTAGACTAGACTAACTACTTAAATTCTTGCTGAAATGCTAATGACTTATAACATTATAATTTTACTTTATTATTTTTTTAATTTTAACTTTCATTTATAAAAATTTGATTTATTTATAACATTTCAAACTAATTGCAGAAAATGTAAGTTTTAATAGAATCTGTTAGTTATTAATTAATCAGTTCACAACATGAAATAAATAATATAATTAAATATAAATATAATTTTGAAAATTGAGTTTAGAGGCTTATTTAACATCACAAACAGTTCATTGAAAAATTTAAACAATTTTTATATTATATATATATTTAATTTTAAATTGTATTTATTCTACACAATTAACTTATTAATAAACTGTTAATTAATCAGTTCACAAAATAAAAAGCACTATACTATAATTTTCATTAAAAATTCAAGTAATTGTTACTTTATATTTTAAATTAAATTTAAACTTTCATTTTTGAAAATTTTATTTATTATTTCTTTTCAAAATTTTTTTAGAAAATGTAGGTTTAAAAAGAATCAATTAATAATGAATTAATTACTTCACAACATAAAAAGCATTTCATCATTTTTTTAGCTGAAAATTCAACTATTTTGTGAAAAATACGTCTTTTTGGGTAAAAAATTAATCTTCTTGGTTGAAAATTCTACCATTTGTTAAAAATACACCATTTTTTTTTTTAATTAAGCTATGTAGTAGAAAATTAACTTTTTTGTAAAAAATTCATATATTTTCTGGAAAATTCGTCTTTTGAGTAGAAAATTAATCTTTTTTTTCTAAAATTTTTTTTTTGCTGAGAATTTAACTATTTTGTTACAAATTCGTCTTTTTGGTTAAGAATCAATTAATAATTAATTAATCAGCTTACAACATAAAAAGCATTTAAAATTATTTTTATTGAAACATTCAAATAATTTTTACCTTATATATTATTTTTAATTTAAAATTGCATTTCTGAAAATTTTAATTATTAATAACGTTTTGTACCAATTCTAGAAAAAATTGGAACATTTGTTCATATAATTCAAAAAACTGAATTCAGATAATCATTTCACAACGTCGCAAACAATTAAAAAGTTATATAATTGTCATAGGAGTATTTTAAATAGAAAAAACTTTTATTATACAATTTATAGCCAATATTTGATTATATAACCTTTGAGTAAATAATAAATATATGTTACTCAGTTAAAAATAATTAAAATTCAACTTTATGTTATTTTATTTTTTGAGAAAAAAAATTATCAGGTCATAATTAATTAATCAGTTCACAAAATAAAAAGCGTTATACTATACTTCTCATCAGAACATTCAAATAATTTTTGTTTTATATTTTTTTAAGTTTGAACTTATTTAGGAAAATGTCAGTTTTGATAGAATCAGCTGATAATAATTAATTCATCAGCTTACAACATGAAAATCAATAAAAAATTATATTCATTGTAAGACTAAAATAATTTGTACCTTATATTTTATTTTAAATTTAAAGTTGCATTTCTGAAAATTTTAATTATTAATAACCTTTTATGCTGATTCTAGAAAACATTAAAACATATGTACACATAATTAAAAAAATTAAATTCAGATAATTATTTGCCAACATCTTAAACTTGGCCAAAAATTACATAACTGGAATAAAAGTATTTTGAATATAAATAAACTTTTATTATACAAATCATATAGTTAATATTCAATTACATAATTTAAAACTGAATAATCAGTTTGTATACTAAATTGAAACAAATTAAAATAAAAGCTTTATTAATTTATTGTTGTGAAAACAATTAATAAGCTAATAATTAATTAATAATTTTTGCTTCATATTTTTTTCTAATTTGAACTTCAATTTTTAAAACTTTATTTCATCAATAACCTTTTAAACTTATTCTAAAAAATGTAAGTTTTAATAGAATCCGTTAATAATTAATTCATCAGTTCACAACATGAAAAGCATTAAAAAATTATTTTTATTGAAAGATTCATGTAATACCTGCAATATTTTCTTAATGGCAATTCCATTTCTGTACATTTGATTTGTTAATAACCTTCAAAACTAATTTTAAAAAAATAAAAAAATATGCACATACATATTAATCAGTTCACAACATAAATAGCAATTAACTAAAACATTTAAACAATTTTTACTTCATATTTTTTTAAATTATTGTTTCAAGAGAGTTAATCACACACTAAAATTCAACTATTTGGTTGAAAATGTATAATTTTTTTTTTTAATCAGATTTTTTTGTAGAAAATTAATCTTCTTCATTAAAAATCCATCTCTTCGATTAAAAATTTTCATATTTTGTTAAAACCTCTTTTTTCAATCAAAATTTGTCTTTTGTGGTTAAAAATTGAAATACTTGGCTGTAAGCTAAACTACATTTTTGAAAAAAATTGTTAAAAATTTTTTTTTCAATTTGTTTTTTTATTTTAAAATTCACTTTCTTGACTTTAAATAATTTTTTTTGTGAATTTTCCAACTAAGAAATTAACTGTTCAATTTTTGGTTAAAAATTTATCCTTCTTAAATAAAAATTTCACGATTTAATTATCAATGTATGTACTTTTTTACTAATCAGGCTTTTTAGTACAAAATTAATATTCTTGATTGAAAATCCATCTCTTTGGATGACAATTACTATATTTTGTGAACACCTTTTTTTTGTTTAAAAATTTATCTTTACGGTTGAACATTTAAATACTCTGCTGTAATTTGAACTAATTGGTTAAAAATTTGTAAGTTTTAAATATTTTCTTAGATATTTCTTTTTTTTCAAACTATTTGGTTAAAAATTTGTTTTGTAATTCAAAATTTACGTTTTTATCTAAAGGCAATTTTTTAAAATGAATTTTTCACTACAAAATTAACTCTTTTATTATTGGTTAAAAATTTATCTCTTTGGTTGGAAATTTGAATATTTTTCAATATTTAATCATTTGTTTAGTTAAAAATTAATTTATTTTGTTGAAAGTTTATCTTTTTGGTAAAAAAATTAATCTTCTATTCTAAAAATTCATCTTTTTAGTAAAAAATTAAAATACTTGGTTTAAAAATCATCTATTTTGGTAGAAATTTCGTCTTTTTGGTAAAAAATTCAACTGTTTGGTTAAAAATTAATCTTTTTTGGTTAAGGATTTAACCATTTAGTTGAAAATTTGTCTCTTATTGTTGAAAATTAAACTGCTTGGTTCTAAATTGAAATGCTTTGTTTGAAATTTTGTTTAAAATTCATAAATAAGTTTAAAAATAATTTCTTTTCAAGTTAAGAATTAGCTATTCTATTTTTTATTGAAAATTTACTGTTTTCAGTGGAAAATGCAACTATTTTATTAAAAATTCATCTTCTAGGCCTTAGTATTTAACAATTTGTTTGCAATTTTTTTTGTTAAAAATTTTTTTTATTGTAAATCTAAAGCTTTTTGATAATTTCTTTTTTTGCTTTAAAAATTTATTTCTTCTGATATAAATTTTCTCTTTTATAGCTAACATATGAGTGTTTCGTAAAAAATTAATCATTTTTTTTGAGTAGAATAAGTATCTTTTTAGTTCAAGATTCGTCTTTTTCTTTACAAAAATTAAGTGGAATAAACTATCTGTTTGAAAATTAACTTTTTTGGTAAAAGTTTGTATTTTTGGAATAAATATTTAATGTTTTTTGTACAAACACGTTATTTTTGGTGATGAATGCAATTGTTTGGTCGAAAATTCTTGTATTTTGTTCAAATTTTATCTTTTTGGTAGAAATTTAATTTTTTGTGTTAAAAATTAATTTCTTCGATCAAAAATTTTACTATTTTGTTAAAACCTGTTTTTAATTCACCTTTTGTGATTAAAAATTCAAGTTCCAGTCTGAAAGCTGAAAAACTTTGTTAAAAGTTTTTTTTTATAGTTAAAACGTTTATTATTTTAGTTAAATATTTATTTCTGTTAAAAAAATAAACTACTTTGCTAAAAAATTTCTGTTATATTGAAAAATGCACTTTTTAACTGAAAATAATTTTTTTAATGACTTTTTCAACTAAAGAATTAACTCTTTAATTTTTTGTTAATAATTTCTTTTCTTTAAATAAAAATTTAATAACATATTTGGTTGAAAATTTAAAATTAATCCCTAAGAATTTTATAAATTATAAATTAAACATCATTACATTTTACACTTATGTGTTTTTAAATTTTTAATGATAAAACAAAACAATTAAAAAAAATGAAAAAACGTATGGAAGGATTCAAATTCAATTAAATTAATTTAATTAATAAATTTAATTTAAATTACTAGATAGGATTTTGAATTTTGAACATGATTATAATTTAAAATTCTCAATTTTAAAATGGATTATGATAAGGAATAAAAATTATTATTAGTAATATTCATTTATCTCATTTCATTACTATGAATTTTTGATGGTTTCCTCTTTTGTTGCATGTTTTATATTTAGAGAGCAAGGGATCGTGAGTTAATTAATAAAAGTGTGATAAAAATAATAAAAGTGAAGTGATTTCTATTGGAAATATTTCATTCTTCATAACCAAAAGTCACCAGCATCCTGCATCCCGTCATGTATCATTCACATAATTTTTAGAATAAATCACTTAAGATGTCACTCAAAATGACTTGGGAAAACTTGGAATCAGAAATAATAATTTAAAATTATGCTAATTGTTTAAATTTTAGGAAGAAAGTTTATAGTATGGAGATTTGCAATTTGAATGTTAAATTTTTAAATTGCTTCATTTTAGGCGTTTTCAGTGTTCCATTCATTATTTTTGAAGGACGATTTTTTTTACAAAAGAGTTAAATTTTTAACCAAATTTTGAAAAAAGAACTAACAACATAATCTTTTACTAAAAAAGACGATTTCTAAAAAAAGGCAATAATTTCTTTCCAAAGAGGTAAATTATTTATCATCCAAGAAGATTAATTTTCGACAAAAAAAAAAGTAAAATTATCAACATGTTAGATAAACTTACAACCAAATAGTTGAATTTTTAATTTAAGAAAAAATCCATTTTTACCCAAAAATAAAACAAAAGTGTTGAATTTTCAACCAAATATTTAAAATTTCAACCAAACAGATAAATTTTCAACTAGTAAGATAATTTTTGCCTGAAAAAGACAAAGTTAAAAAAAATATATCAATTTTCATCTAAATAGTTCAATTCTCATTCAAGAGAATTAATTTTCTATTTTCTACCAAAAAAAGACGAATTTTCAACATATTAGATAGACCTGCAAACCAAATAGATACATTTGCAACTAATAAGACAGTTTTCTACAAAAAAGACGAATTTTCAAAAAATATGTCAATTTTTATCCAAATAGTTAAATTTTTAACCAAGAAAATTAATTTTCTACCAAAAAAAAAAAAAAATTGTCAACCTATTAGATAAATTCACGACCGAATAGTTGAATTAAAATTTTAAAATGATCTATTTTCAACCAAAAATAAAACAAAAGTGTTGAATTTTTAATAAAATATTAAAATTTCGAACCAAATATATAAATTTTTAACTAAATAGATAAATTTTCAACCAATAAGACATTTTTTTAAATAAAAAAGACAAATTTTCAAAACATATATCTATTTTTATCCAAATAGTTTAATTTTCTACCAAGATAATTAATTTTCTACCGGAAAAGATAAATTTTCAACCTATTAGATAAATTTAAAACTCAATAGTGGAATTTTTAATTAAAAAAAAAATCTATTCCTAACCACAAATAAAAAAAAAAGTTTTTAATTTTCAACAAAATATTAAAAATTTTAACTGAATAGTTACATTCTCAACCAATCAGATAATTTTCTACTGGAAATGACGACATTAAAAAATAATACCAATTTTCATCCAAATAGTTGAATTTTCTACCAAAAAAGACAAATTTTTTAACATATTAGATAAACTTACAACCAAGTAGTTGAATTTTTAATTTAAAAAAATCCATTTTCAACCAGAAAAAAACAAAAGTGTTTAATTTTTAAGACAAAAATCGAGCTTTCAAAAATAGTTCAAGAAAAGAGTACAAAAGTGTTTAAATTTTTGTCAAATATTAAAAATTTTGATCAAATAGATACATTTTCAACCAATAGGTTAATTTTCTACTGAAAAATACTAATTTTTTTAAATATATCAATTTTTATCCAAATAGTTAAATTTTTAACAAATAAAATTAATTTTCTACCAAGAAAATTAATTTTCCATCAAAAAATATTAAATAAAATCAATTTGCATCCAAATAGTTAAATTTTTAATATATTAGATTAATTTACAATAAAATACTGGAATTTTTAATTTGAAAAAGATCAGTTTTTTTCAAAAAGTGAAGTAGTTAAATTTCCCCCAAAAAATTAATTTTCAATGTAAAGAACAAAATTTTTTACAAACGGTTTAACTTTTTACCAATTTTTTTAAATTTCAAGCCAAAAAGACGAATTTTCTAGAAAAGCTTTTAATTTTTCCAGACCCTTTTAAATTTTCCACTAAATTATTAAATTTTTATTTTAAAAAGACGAATTTTTAACATGCAAGATCAAATTACAAGCAAGAAGTTGAATTTTTAATATATTATAAAAAAGATCCATTTTTAACCATAAAAAGATTAGTTAAAATTTTATTTAAAATATTAAATTTTAATATAAAAATACGAATTTTCTACGAAAAAAGATAAATTTTTAAAACAAAAAGAAAATTTTTTAATCAAGAAATGTTTGTTTCAATAAAAAAAAGTTTGATCCAATGTGTTAAATTATCTAGACAAAAAGAACAGCTTCCTACAAAAGAGTTAAATCTTTATTAAAATTTTTAACCGAATATTTCAATTCTCAACCAGATACATACATGGATTTCTAACAAATGAGAAAATTTTTATTGAAGAAGATGGATTTTTCAAAAAATACATACTTTTTGTCTAAACAGTTGAATTTTCTACTAAAAAAGTCGAATTTTCAACAAAACACATGAATTTATAACCAAATATTTGATTTTATAAACTCAAAATAAACCATTTTCAACCAAAATATAATAATTGTATTTTTATTACAAAAAATTAATTTTTAATGAAAAGATTAAATTTTCACAAAACAAATGAATTTTCTGCTACATAGATGAATTTTCCAGACAAAAAGACCAGTTTTCTACAAAAACGTTGAATTTTCTATTTGAGAATATAAATTTTTAACGAAAAAATTAATTTCCGACTAAACACATAAATTTCTAACCAAACTCTGAATTTTACGTGAGAAAATTTTTTTTAACAAAGAAAAAGAAGCAATTAAACTTAACTAAAAAGACAAAGTTTCAAAAAAATTTGCAACCCATCAGTTGCAGTCTTATAAAAAAAAAAACATATTTGATCAATTTTGAACAAAATATTATAATTTTTGAATTAAAATATCAAATTCAAACTACTATTGGAATAGTTGAGTTTTTATTTGAAAAAAAATAAATTTTGAATATAAGGAATCAAATGTTCTACAAACGGTTGAATTTTTAAGCCAAAAAGACGAGTTTTCTACAAAAGCGTTAAATTTTCCATCTGAGAATATAAATTTTTAACAAAAAAATTAATTTTTGACTAAACAGATGAATTTCTAACCAAACTCTAATTTTCACGTGAGAAAATTATTTTTAACACAAAAACAAAATTAAACTTAACCAAAAAGACAAATTTTCAAAAAAATTTGCAACCCATCAGTTGCAGTTTTAACAAAAAAAATGTATATTTGATTGATGTTAAACATATTATCATAATTTTAAAATTAAAATATCAAATTTTAACTAACATTGGAAAAGTTAAGTTTTTATTCTAAAAAAAATAAATTTTGAATATAAGGAATCAAATTTTCTACGAACGGTAAAATTTTTAAGCCAATTTCCACGTGAGAAAATTATTTTTAACACAAAAAAAACAATTAAACTTAACCAAAAAGACAAATTTTCAAAAAAATTTGCAACCCATCAGTTGCACTCTTATCAAAAAAAGAAATATTTAATCAATTTTAAACATAATATTATAATTTATAAATTTAAATATCAAATTTTAACTAACATTGGAACAGTAAAGTTTTTATTTCAAACAAAAATAAATTTTGAATATAAGGAATCAAATTTTCTGCAAACGGTTGACTTTTTAAGCCAAAAAGACAAGTTTTCTACAAAAGCGTTAATTTTTCTATCTGAGAATATAAATTTTTAACAAAAAAATTAATTTTTGACTAAACTTAAGAGATGAATTTTCAACCAAACTTTAATTTCCACGTGAGAAAATTATTTTTAACAAAAAAAAAACAATTAAACTTAACTAAAAAGACAAATTTAAAAAAAAATTTGCAACCCATCAGTTGCAGTCTTA
>JAUELO010000100.1:6754160-6765352 GCA_032357855.1 Amphibolips quercusostensackenii
TATAATTCAAGGTTATATAAATAAATATTGGATATAATTTGTATAGTAAAACTTGAAATATATTTAAAATACCTCTATTCCAGTTACGTAATTTTTCAAATGTGTAAAATGTTGTGAATTGAGTATATGAAGTCAATTTTTAAAATTGTATGTAAATATGTTTAAATTTTTTCGGAAGTTAGTATAAAAGGTTATAATAAATTAAATTTTTAGTAATAAAAGTAAAATTTTTTAGAAATTTTGAAGTTAAAATTATTTGAATGTTTGAATAAAAATGATATATTAATGCTTAAATGAGCATCTGAATTTAATTTTAAAAATTATATCTGCATATTATGTTTTAATTTACTTGAAAATGAGCATTAAATGTTTCTTATAATTCAAATTTTTAGAAAAAAAATTTCAAGCTTAGAAAAAATATAAAGTAAAAATTAATATAAAATGCTTCAAGTTATATAAGTGTTGATTGCTTTTCATGTTGTGAACCAGTTAATGGATTATTGAATTTTTTTGCAATATTAAATTATATAAAGATTAAGTATTAATTTTTTTGTTAATAGCATAAATTGTCTATTTAGTTTAAGTTTATCCAATTAAACATTGGCTATAATTCATTTAATAAAAATTTATTTATATTTATTTCATTTTTATTACAGTTATATAATTTTTTTGTACCGTTATTAAATAGGTATCTGAATTCAATTTTGAAAATTATATGTAACTATTTTAATTTTTACAAAAAGTAGTTTAACAGGGAAAAAAGTGCAGAAGCAATATATTTTAATAAAAATAATTTCCATATGTCCGCATTTGCACCACGACGAGACCTCAAACTGTCTTCTAAAGAATAGGCTTTTGGGTTTGAAAATTAAATTATTCAGATAAAAATTTAATTATTTGGTTGAAAATTTAATTATTTGTTTAAAAATTTAATTAATTAGTTGAAAATGCAACAACTAATTTTGTTTTGTCAATAATATTGGTGTTACGTAAACAGTGGTGCAAAAAATGAACGAATAGCGTGTATAAAATGTACAGAGACTATTGAGGCACATTCTGTATGCCTCATTTGCATGAGCCAGCGTCAGCGCAGTAAACTGTTTTGTTTTGCTAACAAAACATATAAATAATTAAAGTCTTACTGTGTACGTAAACGTCGTGGAAGTAACGTTTTTTTTAAAGCCGACCTGACGACTCCTTTATATGGCTTATAAAAAAATCTAATTACGCAAGAGACTTCGCTCGAGGAACAAAAAAACTATTTTTTTTTTAATGAACTTTTTTAAGAAATATTTGCGTGGCGTGATTATAAGTAAACGATTCGGTAAGGATCATCCACTAATTACGCAAAGTGTTTTTTTTATTATTTTTTAACACTGACTCCCCGTAGTCTCATTAGGATTTCATAGACTTAGGAAATTAACAGAAATATGAAATTTAAATTTTGTTAATCATATAAACATGGAATTTTTTACGCAAAAAGTTAAATTTTCCATTTAAATTGATTAATTTCTCACTAAGAGGATTAATTTTCCGCTAAGCCGACAAATTTTCAACGAAAAGAAAATAATTGTAAAAAAATTAAACTTCGACCCCAGAGATGAATCTTTCAAGAAGAAGATTAATTTGCTGCAGAAAAAAATAAAAAAATACAAATTACAGGAATTTTATACCAAAAAGGAGAGTTTTTAATTATAAAATATAATTAAAAAAGAAATATATTAATTTTTAAACAAGCATTTCCATTTTTAAACAAATTTTTTACCTAAAGTCAAAAAGGTAAATTTTGTACCAAAAAAGTGATTTTTTACATTAATGAAGAATTTTCAAATAAAAATATTTTTAAAGAAAAATGTAGAAGTTGAATTTTTTGTTAAATAAAATTATTTTCCAACCAAAAAAAAGAAACGAATTTTTCACAGAATAATTTAATTCGCATCTAATGAGATAAATCTTTAAATAAAATGATCAATATTTAACAAAAAAATAAATTTTTAACAATTGAAACAAATAGTTAAATTTTTAACCAATAAGATAAATTTTTACTTAAAAAGGTTGAATTTGAACAAAAAAAAGGAATTTTTAACCAAATACATAAATTTATAACCGAACAGTAGAATTTTTGAATGAAAAAATATTCATTTAGAAAAAAAATGTTTAACTAAATAGTTCAATTTTCAACAAAAAATATGAACTTTTAACCCAGAAGATTAAATTTTAAAACGACAAATCTTTAAGAAAATAGTTGAATTCTCAATTAAAATAGAATAATTTGTAAGAAAATAAATATTGGTATAAAATAATAAATGTTAAAAAAAATAAATAAATTTTCAACAAGGTACTCAAATTTTCAACCAGAAATATGAATTTTTGATTAAAAAAATTAATTTTTGACCGAAAAAGAAGAATTTTCAACTAAATTGATGAATCTTTTACGAAGAAGATTAATTTACTACCAAAAAAGATGAATAAAAAAAAAACATAAATTTTAAACTAAAAGTGGATTTAAAAAAATAATTATTTCAATAAAAAAAAGATTAGATTTTTACCACCAATTGTTTCAATTATTAATAAAAAAAGAGAAATTTCCAACAAAATAATTAAATCTTTTACCAAAAAAGATTAATTTCCAACCACAGAATTGCATGTTTATTTAAAAAAATTAAATATCAACCAAAATGAATAAATTTTTAACCAAATTTTCAATTTTTGATCACAGCGGTGAATTTTCTAACAAGAAGATTAATTTTCTACCTAAAAATATAAACTTTTAACAAAGTAATTAATCTTTTAATCTATGACTTTAATTTTTAAGTAAAAAGGATAAATCTTCAAAAAAAAAATATATTTTTCACCAAAAAAAAGTTTTTGAAAAAAATAGTTTAATTTACACTCAAGGAGATGACTCTTTAAATATTAACAACGAAATAAGAATTTTGTAACAAAGTAATTAAATTTTAAACCAAATAGTTGAACTTAAAACCAAGAAGATAAATTTCAAGCTAAGAATATTAATTTTTGACAAAAAAAAAGACATATTTTCAACCAAATATAAATTTTCAACAAAGAAGATTAATTAACTACTGAAAAATAAAAATTTTTAACAAAATATATGAATTTTCACCTATGTAGTAGTATTTTTAAATAAAAAATATTAATTATTTAAATTATGTTGTTAAAAATTCATATTTTTAGGTTAAAAATTGCACTATTTTGATTAAGAAATTTGACGATTTAGTTGAAAATTACCTTTTTTGTTGAAAAATCCATTCGCAGATTCATCCCTTTGGTTGAAAATTTCGTCATTTTAACTAAAAATATAACTGTATTGTTTTTAATACAAAATCAATCTTTTTTTATAGGAAATTCATGTATTTTTTGAAATTTTTTTTTAAAAAGGAATTTTTTTATATTGAAGTTTCACTTACTCCAGTTTAAGTTGAAAATCTGTCTTCTTCACCTGGTTGGAAATTAATTTATTTTGTTAAAGATTCGTATTTGTTAATCGAAAATAAATCTTCTTGATATAAAATTCGTATTTGCAAAAATGTATGTATTTGTTGAATTTTTTTTTGTTAAAAAAGTTAATTGAGTTTGAAATTTGTGTTTTTTTACACAGATGAAAATTCATTCAATTTGCTGGAAATTCGCCTTTTTTAGTCGAAAATAAATTTGGATCAAAAATTCATTTTTTTTCGTTAAAAATTTTATCATTCGGTTGAAAATTTAACTTTTTTGTATAAAATTCGTCTTTTTCGTTAAAAAATTCAACATATTGGTTGTCATTTTTTCACTTGCTTTGCAAAAAAATTTTTTTGTTTAGGATTCTTCTTTTTTTGTAGAAAATTAATCTTTTTCAGTTGAAAATTCATGTATTTTGTCAAAAAAATTTGTTTGTGTTAAGACTTAATTCTTCAAACTGAAGATTCAATTATTTCAGTTGAAGTTTAAAGCTTGTTTTTTCACTTACTTTAAAATTCATTTATTTTGGTGACGGTTTGCCTTTTGTAGTCAAGAATTAATTTTTTTGATTGAACGTTTATGTTTTTTGTTGAAAATTTTATTATTTTGTTAAAAATTTAAGCTTTTTTTTAATTCGTCTTTTTCATTGAATTTAAGTGTTATTCATTTAAAATTAACATTTTCTTTGTCTGAAATATTAACTATTGCATTCGAAATAATTAAAAAAATTTAACTTTTTTTGTTAAAGATTCATAATTTTAGTTGAAAATTAAATTAATTAAAAGTAATTATTTTTGGTTAAAAATTCTTTTTTTTTATCGAAAATTATTATTTTTGATTTAAAATTTATATTATTTGTCAACAGTTTTATTATTTTGTTTAAAATTTAAATATTTTCTTAAAAATTCAACAATTTAATTGAAAAGCTATACTTTTTAATTGAAAATTCAACTGTTTTCTTGATAATTCAACTTTTTTTTTTCTTCAAATTTTCAATTGAACTTAACTGTTACTGGTTTGAAATTAAAATCTTATTTGGCTTAAATAATAATTATTAAATTGAAACTGTTACAAAATTTATTTTTTGTTAAACAGTCATCATTTTAGCTAAGAATTAACTTCATTGGTTGAAAATCTAACTATTTTCTTCAAAATTAGTTTTTTTTTGGTTGAAAATTAATTTTCGTTATCAAAATTGAAATATTTCATTTTTTAAAACATTTTTTCAGTTTAATTATTGCATTGAAAATATTAAAAAATTCATTTTTTCTTGTTGAAGAATCATCATTCTAGTTAAAAATTAATTGATTTGGTTAAAAATCTAACTATTTTCTTGAAAATTCGTTTTTTTCATTAAAAATTAAGTTTTGGAACTTAAAATTGAAATATTCTATTTTTTCGAAATTTTTTTTTTTAGAACATTCGTCCGTTTGGGTCGAAAATTAATTTTTTTGATTTAAAATTGATATATCTTATTAAAATTTTTACATTTTGTTAAAAATTCAATTTCGTCAAAAAGTTATACTTTTAATTGAAAATTGAACTGTTTTGTTAAATATTCGTCTTTCGTGTTGAAAATTCAACTATTTGAATGTAATTTTTTTACTTGCTTGAGTGAGAAACCTTTTTTGTTTTAAAATTCAATTATTTTGTTAAAAATTCGTCCTTTTCATTTAATTCAACTGTTAATTATTTCAAATTAAAATCTTTAATTTTAAAAAGTTCTAATTAAAAAAATTAATTTTATTGGTTGGAAATCTGACTATTTTGTTGTAAATTCGTTTTTTTGGGTTAAAAATAAAGTTTTGTAATTCAAAATTAAAATATTCCATTTTTTGAATTTTTTTTAGTAAAAAATTTGTCTTTTTCAGTCAAAAATTAATTTTTTTGATTGAAAATTCATATATTTTATTTAAAATTTTGGTGAAAATTTAATTTCGTCAAAAAGTTATACTTTTGGATTAAAAATTCCACTGTTCTGTTCAATATTTGTCTTTCATGTTGAAAATTCAACTATTCAAATGTAATTTTGTCACTTGCTTGAGTAAGAAACCTTTTTTGTTTTAAAATTCAATTATTTTGTTAAAAATTCGTCCTTCTCATTAAATTTAACTGGTAATTATTCTTAATTAAAATCTTTAATTAAAAAAAGTTCTAATTTAAAAAAATGAATTTTATTGGTTGGAAATCTGACTATTTTGTTAAAAATTCACTTTTCTTGTAGTTGAAAATTAATTTTTGTAACACGAAATTGAAATATTTCATTTAAAAAAAATTAATTTTTGTTGAAAATTTGCATTTATTGGTCGAAAAATAATCTTTTTAATTTAGAATTCATATTTTTTGTTAAAATTTTTATTATTTTGTTAAAAATTTTAATATTTGTTTGAAAATTCAACCTTTCAGTTAAATTTTGTTTTGATTTAGAATTCAACTATTTTATTAAAAATCCTTCCTTTTTCTTGAACTTAAATATTATTTTCTTGAAATTAAAATCTTATTTGGCTGAAATATTAACTATTGCAATAAAATTATTAAAAAATTTATTTTTTGTTGTTGGGCATTTATAATTTTAATTAAAAATTAGTTTTTCTTAGTTGAAAATTAATTTTTGTAACTCAAACTTGAAATATTCCATTTTTTGGAAATTTTTTTCTAGTTAAAAATTAATTATTTTGTTTAAAACTCCTCTTTTTTTGTAAAAAATTATTCGTTTGAATTGAAAATTTAACAACTTGATTAAAAATGTATCTGTTTTATCGAAAATGTGTAATCGATACCTCTGACGTCTTGAATAATTTAAGAATGACCTAAAAGTTGCGTTCTTCTGAAAATTTCTGAAAATTCTCATTTATATTCATACCTCGCGCTTTGTTAAATAAATCTCAAAATGCTCGAGACTACAAGTGTCACTGATTGGAAGAAAAATATAGGAAAATCCTGAAAGGACTGATTTTCCTCTCGGAATCAGAGACTAAACAAAGGAAAGTCTTTTCCGGTGAATACCTCGAGGCAAAAAGATATGACTGTAATGATATTTTTGGGAGGAATGTGTCACGTCTTGGTGAGCGCGAGGTGGGAGAGCGCGAGATGGGTGAGTGCGAGGTGGGTGAGTGCAAAGTGGGTGAGCGCAAGGTGTCACGTCTTGGTGAGCGCGAGGTAGTGCGGCGTATTTAAAATTCTCGAGACGACCTGGAGAAGGTTGGAGATAGGGGGTTGTAATTGGCAATATCTATCGAATTTCACGATAAATCTCAGGAAACCCCCAAGGAGAGCGGGGGGAATCGCGAGTAGACGGAATAGACAGGGCAATAAAACACCGCGGTAGTATCGCGAGCGGCCGGCCGCCAGGCAGAGAACCATGCACTTTACGACTTATCTTATCTTTTGAATTAGGCTGCGGTTGTAGCTTTTCCTAATATAAGGCGAAGGGTTTCGGTTCGATGCTCGAGCGAAACTACGATAACATTTTGCAGTTCAACCCGTTTGTGGATGCATCCGAAGTATCCTTCTTTTCTCACGTACAGTAAACCTCAAAATTCATTCAACGTTTATCACGCACACTAAAATAAATACTGTGCGGTCTCAAATCCGTGCGGTCTGTGAGACCGCACAACCATACGTCTATACTAACTTGTCACTTTTTGCTCGAATGAGGAATTATTGGATCATAAAATTTTTCTGGAATGTTCGCGTTTCATACTCTGGAGTACATACTTGCATTAGTTTAAGAAATGTACTATTGTGACGCGGCTATGGCCGTGCGGTCTTAAGGACCTTTTAAGAGATTCCAAATGATATTACTCAACAATTAATTGAGCCAGACTCGGGGAGGGCAAGCGGGGAGGGACCAACATATCAGAACCACGGTGCGGTCTGTGAGACCGCATGACCATACTTCAAGATTAAAAAATAGTGGAATTTTCAAACAAAAAAGATTAAACATCAACCAAAAGTTTTATTCTTAATCAAATAGTTGAATTTTCAAGTTAAAAAGGCCTATTTGTTAGAATACTGTTTACTTTTTTAAAGGGAATATTAAAATTTTTATCAAGAAAGGTAATTTTTAACTACGAAGATTCAGTTTCTTCTAAAACGATAAGTTTGCAACAAAATACGTGATTTTTTAAACAAATAGGTTGATTTTTAATTAAAAACTAAATAGTTACATTTTCAGTGGGAAAAATTAATTTTCAACCAGTAAAAACTAATTGATAACAAAATATTTAAATTTTCGACCAAAGAAATGAATCTTCTACGAAAAAAATTAGTTTGCTATAAAAAACTTTAAATTTTCAACACAAATTTATAAATTTGAAACTTTATAATAGAATTTCAAAATAAATAAAAAAATTATCAACAAAAACAATTTCCTACAAAGTTCAAATTTCAACCAGAGAGATGAATTTTTAATGAAGAAAATTAATTTTCTACCAAAAAACGATTTTTTAACAAAATATTTAAATTTTTAAGCCTAAAAGACGAATTTTTTATAAGTGTATTAAATTTTTAATGCAAATATTTAAATTTTTAACAACAAAAAAACATGAATTTTCTACTGAAAAGGCGGTTATTTAACCCTGTTTTTTGTTTCAGTTAAATAAAATCAATCTTTAACTAAAAAAGAAAACAATTTTTTAAAAAATCATTTAATTTGCAAACAACAAGATGAACCTTTAAATTATATGATAAATTTTTTATTTGAAAACATTAATTTTTAACAAAATAGTGAAATCTTGAACCAAAAAGTTAAAATTTTTAACGGAAAGATTAATTTTTTAACAAAAAGATCAATTTACTACCAAAAAAGATTAATTTTTTTCAAATTGCATGAAATTTTAACCAAATTGTTGATTTTCCATAAAAAAATTGAAAATTGAAAAAATTCATAACTAAATAAGTTAACTTTCTACCATAAAGATAAATTTTTAAACAAGAAGATTAAATTTAAAAAAAAGCAACGAATATTCAACAAAATAGTTGAATCCTTGACTAGAATAGAATAATTTTCAACTCATCTTTTTTCGTGGAATATTTAACTATTTTGTTGAGCATTCGTCTATTTATTAAAAAATTAATTATTTTTGCTTTATATTTAAATAATTTTTTTGGTAAAAAAATTTATCTTCTACAGATGGAAATTCAACTATTTGGTTAAAAATGTTTGTTTGAAAATTTTGAAAATTTATTTTGTCAAAGAATTCTATTTTTTGGTAGAAAATCTTTTTTTGTTTGTTTTTGATAACAATTTTTCTAAAATAAAAATTAAACTATCCTATTTTATTTAAAATTTATATCTTAATTTAAAAATTCAAATTTTTGGTAGAAAAATCCTCTTTTAACTTGAAAATTCAACAATTTGGTAGAAAATCACACTATTTTTTTAATAAATTCGTTTTCATGTTGTAAAATTAATTTTTTATCGGAAAAAGTAGATGTTGCATTTTTGATAGAAAACGATTCGTTCAAAAGTTAAAAATTCCTCTATTTGGTAGAAAATCAAGCTGGTTTGGTAAAAATTCATTATTTTCTTGAGGATTCAACTATTTTGTCTTTTTAATTTAAATTCAAATGGTTGAAAAATTTTCTTCTGTTTCATTGAATATTTAACTATTTCTTTTACAATTCTTCTTTTATTGTTTAAAAGTTAGAACATTGAATTAAAAATTCAATAATTTCGTCAAAATTTTAATTATATTATTAAATATTTGACGATTTTTTTAAAAAGTCGTCTTTTTTGACTCCATGTTAAAAAAGTTACAAGATTAAAATGTTAATTTTTTGAGCAAATTAGTTATTATTTTTGTGACAAATTTTTTTTTTAAAGAATTTATGTTATTTTAATGAAACTCAATCAAAGAGTATTGTGAAAAATTTATCTAATTCTGATGATCAGTAGCTCATTTTTTTCCCTGTAAAATTTTTTTAGTACTGTTTCTTTAGGTCTTATTAAGCAACATTTTTTATGAAAATTATACAGTTATTATTCTTGCAAACAAATTTTTTTTTAAGAATTTTTTATTTTGATAAGACGCAACCAAAGAAGATTATAAAGAAATTATGGAACCCTTCTGATTAATAGCTTATTTTATTCTCTTGTTTAGGTCTTATTGAACAACAATTTCATGGAAATTATACAGTTAATTTTCATGTGAATAAATTTTTTCCTAAAAAAGTTTCAATTTTAATAAGACTAAACCAAAGAGGATTGGAAAGAATTTATCCAATCCTGATTATCATAGACTATTCTATTTCCTGAAAGATTCTTTACAATCCTGTTTCTTTAGGTCATATTGAACAGCTTCCTTTATAAATTAAGCAGTTGTTTTTCTGGTCAAAACATTTTCTCTTAAAGAATTTGTTGTTTCGAATAGACCAAACCAAAGAGGATTGTTAAGAATTTATCCAATCGTAATGATCATGTAATAGTCTTAATCCTTATCTTCATAATGAAGTAGCTTATTGTATTTCCTAAAAGATTCTTTACAATCCTATTCCTTTGGATCTGATTAAACATTTTTTTAGACATTTTACAGTTATGATTCTTGTCAACAAATTTTTTCCTGAAGAATTTTTAATTCTAATAAGTTGAAAAGAATTTATCTAATCCTAAAGATTAATAGCTTATTTTCTTCCCCGAAAGATTTTTAACAATCCTGTTTCTGCTGGTCTGATTGAACAACATTTTTATCAAAATTATACATTTACTAATCTTATCAAGATTTTCCAAAGAATTTTTAATCTTAATAAAATCCAACTAAATAGGGTTTTAAAGAATTTATCCATTCATAATTATCAATCCACTTTTCTATTTTCTAAAAGATTCTTTACAATCCTGTTTCTTCTGGTCTTATTCAACAACATTTTTCATTAAAATTACACAGTTATTATTCTTTTTAAGATTTCCTAAAGAATTTTTAATCTTAATAAGACCCAACCAAAGAGGTTTGTAGAGAATTTATCTAATCCTAATGATCTTAATCCTAATGGTCCTCATGAAGTAGTTTATTTTATTTTCTAAAAGATTCTTCACAATCCTATTACTTTGTGTCTTATTAAACATTTAAAAAATTTTTTTTTTAATTTCAATAAATTGTCAATAATTTATCCAATCCTGTTTCTTTGGGTCTTATTAAACAACATTTTTTGTAAAAATTATGCATTTATTATTCTTATCAAGATTTCCTGAAGAACTTTTAGTCTTAATAGAACCTAACCAAAGAGGCTGGAAAAGAATTTATCCAATCCTAATGATCAATAGCTTATTTTATTCCCTGAAACATTCTTAACAACCTTGTTTCATCAGGTCTTATTAAACAACATTTTCATAAAAATTATGCATTTTTTATTCTTATCAAGATTTTCTAAAGAATTTTTCATCTCAATAAAACTTAACCAAAGAGGATTATAAAGAATTTATCGAATCCTAACTATCAATGAACTATTCTATTTCTTGAAAGATTCTTTACAATCCTGTTTCTTTGTGTCTTGTAAAACAACATTTTTATAGAAATTATGAAATTACTATTTTTGTAAACAAATTTCTTTCCAAAAAAATATATTATTTTAAGAAAACACATCCAATGAGGATTGTAAAAAATTTATCCGAACATAATTATCATACACTATTCTATTTCCGAAAAAATTCTTTACAATCCTGTTTCTGTGGGTCTTACAGAACAACATTTTTATAAAAAATTATAAAATTATTATTTTTGTAAACAAATTAA
>JAUELO010000100.1:6787826-6798783 GCA_032357855.1 Amphibolips quercusostensackenii
GTCCGAACCCGAACCCTTTATGTTATAAATGGTTCGTCTCCGGATCCGGCCTTCCTAAATTCTTAAAAGTTCGGATCCAGACCCTAACCTTTTAAATTCTAAGGGTCCAGATCCGAACCTGGAACCTTTAAGTTCAAAGGATTCGTCTCTAAATATTTTTAAATTGTTAAGGATTCGGATCCAGACCCGAACCTCTTAAATTTTAAAGAGTCCAGTTCCGAATCCGGATCGTTTTAGTTTAAAAGAGTTCGAATCTTTTAAATTCTTAAGGGTTTGAATACGGACCCGAACTTTTCAAATTCCTAATGGTTTAGATCCGAACTCGCATCCTCTAATTATGAAACAGTTTTGATCCGAATCTGTATCTTTTAAATTCTTAAGGGTCCAGGTCCGAACCCGAACCCTTTATGTTATAAATGGTTCGTCTCCGGATCCGGCCTTCCTAAATTCTTAAAAGTTCGGATCTGGACCCTAACCTTTTTAATTTTAAGAGTTCAGATCCGAACCTGGAACCTTTAAGTTCGAAAGGATTTGTCTCTAAATATTTTTAAATTGTTAAGGGTTCGGATCCAGACTCGAACCTCTAAATTTTAAAGAGTCCAGTTCCGAATCCGGATCGTTTTAGTTTGAAAGAGTTCGAATCTTTTAACTTCTTAAGGGTTTGAATATGGACCTGAACTTTTCAAATTCTTAATGGTTTAGATCCGAACTCGCATCCTCTAAGTATGAAAGAGTTTTGATCCGGATCTGTATCTTTTAAATTCTTAAGGGTCCAGGTCCGAACCCGAACCCTTTATGTTTAAAATGGTTCATCTCCGGATCCGGCCTTTTTGAATTTTTAAGAGTTCAGATCCGGACCCCAACCTTTTAAATTCTTAAGGGTCCAGGTGCGAACCTCAATCCTTGATGTTCGAAAGGATTCGGATCCGAACCCGAACCTGTTAAATTTTTATGGTTACAGATCCAAACTTGCATCCTTCATGTTTAGAAGGGTTCGGATCCGGACCCGGACCTTTTAAATTCTTAAGTGTCCGGATCTGGACACGGATCCTTTATGTTTGAAAGGATTTGGATCTAGAGCCGAAACTTTTTTAATTTTTAAAGGGTCCAGGTGCGGACCCAAACCTTTTAAGTTTGAAAGGGTTCGTTTCTGGATCCGGACCTTTAACACTTCTAAAGGTTCGGATCCGGACCCCAACCCTTTAAATTATTAAGGATACAGATTCAAGCTCGGGCACTTTAACTTCGAAAATGTTGGGATCAGGACTCGGACCCTTAATTGTTATGGGTCCGGGTCCAGACTGGACCCTTGCTGAACAATTTAGGTCCCTGGACCCTTTAAAAATTAGGTGTCCGATCCTTGATATCAGGTACAATTACTTTATTCTACTTGATAAAAAATAAGGGTTGAAGAAAATTAAGTAAAATTTGAATTTTTATAAGCTAAATTAAGAACGTGGCCTGTGCTAATCAGCGTCCGCAGATCCGGCCTGGTATCTAGAAGTGGTCGCCTTCCGCTGAAGATTCTAAATCACCTTAACAATAAAACGTGCTATCGCGACGAAGCACAAGACACGGGGGAATAAGTAAGAGGCGGTAGGGTCAGGGGTTGAAATTTGTAATTCCGGCCTTACAAGAATAAAGGTTACTATCCGGAGACGGAAAAAGAAATCCGGCATCGCATTGTGGCTCTGGAACAAAAATGCCCGGCTTTACTTCCGCCAAACGTCTTTCCGAGCTACCATTCACAAACCCTTTGCAAAGCCATGATGACTACTTGTTCCCTCTCTAAACTTTAATTATTTCACTTTTTCACTTATTTCAATCAGTAACTATGAATCCGTTATCTATGAATCAGTTATTATGATTTTGTAACCCTGTCCGTTCGTCATACTTTTTTTTTAAGAAGGGGAAATGTATTGTAGAAAAAGTAAAATAAGTGAGAGGAAAGTAGAGGAAATGAGGAGAGGGTGATTAGAATAAATAAGAGAAAATAAGGGGCAATTAGGAGAAATCACGTGATGACGTGACTTCAAAAAGAGGTGTGGTTAGGAAAATCGTTGGTGGGGAAGTAGGGGGAAAAACTGCAAAATAAGGTGTGAAAAAGCAGAGAAAGTGAGGGAAAATAAGGGAAAATAAGGGGATATAAGGTGATAGGGAGTATAGAAAACAAAGGGAAATAAGAAGGAAGAGGGTTAAGTAAGGGGAAATTAGAGGCGGGAGGTGAAGAGAAGGAGTGCTAAGAGGGAAAGTGAGGTAATAGGAAGAATTTTAAGCGATGAAAAATCGTAGCCTAGAAAGTGAGAAAAAGGAGTAAAAATAAGGTTTAGGGGAGTAGAAGAAGTGAGGGGAAATGAAAGGTGTGTATGGGAAACAAAGGAAAATGAAAGGGGGTAATTTAGGGTAAATTAGAGGCAGAAAGTGAAGAGAAGGAGTTCTAAGAGGGGAAATCAGGTAATGGACAAAATTTTTAACGATGGGAAATTATAGGCGGTGAACTGAGGAAAGGAAGAGAAAATGAGGTGTGAGAGAGTAGAGAAAGTGATAGGAAATGAGGTGATGCAGAGTATTGGAAACGAAAGGAAATAAGCAGGGTGGTGGTGAGATAGAGGAAATTAGTAGCGAAAAGTAAAGGGAAGGAACCGTAGGATAGTAAATGAGGTTATGAGGAGAATTTTTAACGGGGGGAAATGTGGGGCAGGGAAGTATGAAGAAGATGGGGAAATAAGGATAAGGATAGTAGAGGTAGTAAGTGAAAATGAGAAGAAATTAGAGGAAAAGAGGGGAATTAGCGAATTAGAAAATATAACCATTTGGTTAAAAGTGACCTTTTTTAATTAAAAATTCAATTATTTTATCAAAAATTGCATCTACTATTGTAGATAATTCAACTATTTCGACAAAAAGAATATTTTTATCACTTAAATTCAACTGTTTTGTAGAAAATGGATCTTTTTTTGGTGAAAAACTAATTCTTGTGTTAAAAGTTCAACTAATTGGTTTAAAAGAACATAATGTTCATTAAATATTTAGTTTTGTTGTTGAAAATTTAACTATTTTGGTAGAAAATTCATTTACATGCTTCAAAATTAATTTTTTTGCTCAAAATTAATATTTTTAGGATAAAAATTAATATTTTTAGGATAAAAATTAATATTTTTAGGATAAAAATTTTAACGCTTTTTTTTAAATTCTTTTTTTTTTTACTTAAAACGTTTCATATTATGTTTCTGGTTGAGAATTCATTTTTTTTGCTAATAATTTAATTAATTTGTTAAAAATTCAATTCATTTGTTACAAATTTATCCTTTTTTGTTACAAATTCAACTGTTTTGTTGAGAATAAATATTTTTTTCTTGAAATATGAATTGTGATGAAAATTCAACTATTGAGTTTAAAAAAATTCTTTCTTGTTAAAATTTTAATTGTCTTTTGGAAATTCAATTGTTTTGTTAAATTTGAATTGTTTTCTTAAAAATTCATCTAATCTGGTAAAAAAATTTTACTGTGAGGTTAAAAGTTAACTTTTTGTTTCAAAATTTATACTTTCCTGTTAAAAATTCAACTTTTTTGTTAAAAATCCATGTTTTTGGTTGAGAATTCGTTTTTTATTTGGTTAGAAATTTGATTTATTTCTTGAAAATTCAGTTTATTTATCACAAGTTCATCCTTTTGCCTAAAAATTCAACTTTTTTTTTGAGAATTTCTTTGTGAAAAAATTAATTCTTGTGTTAAAAGTTTAACTTTTTTTTTTTCATAATTTTTGTTGAAAATCTATACTTTCAGGGTGCAAATTCAACTGTTTTGTTAAAAATTCAACTATTTGGTAAAAAATAAACTTTATAGTTAAAAATTTATGTTTTCGTGTTAAAAATTCTACTGTTTTGTTGAGAGGAGTGTTATGCGAGAAAGTGAAGGGAATTGAAACTAAATGAAAGGAGGGAGAGTATGGAAGTAGGGAAAATAAGAAAAAGTAGGGTGAATGGGGAAAGTAGGAGAAGGAAGGGTAATTAGCGGAAATACTTAGAAATGATGATAAGTAACATAAGACAGGGGAAGTGAAAGTTAGGGAAGGGAAGTAGGGAAAGGAAAGCTCAGCCGGGGAAGGAAAAAAAAGAAGAAGTATAAAAAGAAAAAGAAGGTAGGAAAGTGTGGGAGGGCAAGCTGGAAAGTAAGGGAAATGAGTAAAAGTAGGGGATGTGAGTATAACTAGCAGAAATACTTAGATAAAAGGATAAGTAAAACAGGGAAAGTGAGGTTTAGGAAAGGGAAGTATGTAAAGAGAAGTGTCAGCTGAAAAAGAGAGAAAAAGAAGTAGAAAAGAAAGAAGAAGATGGGAAAGTGTAGGAGGGGAGTCTTGAAAGTAAAGGGATGGAGGGAAAGTAGGGTAACTAAAGAAAGGTAGGGAAAGTAAGGGTAACTAGCAGAAATACTTAGATATGAGGATAAGTAGGACAGCAGAAGTAAGGTTTGGGAAGAGGAAGTATGAACAGGCAAGTGTCAACTGTGGAAGCAAAAAAAAGGGGAAGTAGAGAAAAAAGAAGAAGGTAAAATACTGTAGGAGGGAAAGGGTGAAAGTAGAGGAATCAGGAAGAAGTAGAGAAAATGTAGAAAAGTAGGGAAAGTAAGGATAACTAGCGTAAATACTTAGATATGAGGATAAGTAGGACAGAAGAAGTGAGGGTGAGAAAAGGGAAGTATAAAAAGGGAAGTGTCAGCTGAGAAAGGAGAAAAGAAAGGTAGAAAAGAAAGAAGAAGATTAGAAAGTGTAGGAGGGGAAGCTTAAAAGTAGGCAAATAGAAGAAAAGTAGGGTAACTAAGGAAAGGTAGGGAAAGTGAGGGTAACTAGAGGAAATACTAAGATATGAGGATAAGTAGGACAGGGGAAGTGAGAGCCAGGGAAGGGAAGTAGGGACAGGCAAGTGTTAACTGTAGAAGCGAGAAAAAAGGGAAGTAGAGAAAGAAGATGAAGGTAGGAAAGTGTGAGAGGGAAAGCGTGAAAGTAGCGAAATTGAGGAATAGTAGAGCAAATGTGAAAAAGTGGGAAAAGTGAGGATAACTAGCGTAAGTACTTAGAAATGAACATAAGTAGGACAGGGGAAGTGAGAGTTAGGAAAGGGAAGTATGAAAAGGGAAGTGTCAGCAGGGAAAGGGAGAAGAATAAGTAGAAAAGAAAATAGAAGGAGGTGGGAAAGTGTAAAAGGGAAAGCTTGAAAATAGGGGAATTGAGGAAAAGTAGGGTAACAGAGGAAAAGTAGGGTAACTGAGAAAAAGCAGGGGTAGTGAGGGTAACAAGCGAAATACTTAGATATGAGAATAAGTAGGACAGGGGAAATGAGGGTTAGGAAAGAAAAAAAGGGACAGGGATGTGTCAACTGTGGAAGCGAGAAGTAGAGAAAGTAGAGAAGGATAAAGAAGAAGGTAGGAAAGTGTGAGAGGGAAAGCGTAAAAGTAGGGGAATTAGAGAATAGTAGGGGAAATGAGAAAAAGTAGGAAAAGTGTGAGAGGGGACAGATTGAGTAACTCTATGTCTTATTTATTTTCTTTAAAATTATTTTTTTTCGATATAAACTAACACATTTTTTGGTAAGAATTCATCTTTTCATTAGAAAATTCAACTTTTCGGATTGCAAATTAAACTGTCTTTTAATAAGTTTCTCTTTTTGGCTTAAAAATACAACTATTCAGTAAAATTGACTAATTTATCAGTAAACATAACTGATGCATAGCTAAAATACAGTCACTGATTTAAATTAGTAATAATTTTTATTAATTTGAATCTGAAGAACATATATTTATCACGTCGTTCTGCTTTTATATTTATAGTTTGAGTCACTTTGTTTTTTCTGAGCTGTTTCTCTTACATCAGAGAAACTCCTCTCCACTAACGCTATTTGCACTCGTTTTATTTTCATTTAATTCTAACTTCTTTGGCAAGCAAGTCTGAGATGAGATCACTTTTACTTCTAATTTTTTGCGAAAAGTAACAATATTTATTACACGGTTATTTCTAATTTTTGAGTTTCTAGCACCCCATGCAAAAAAAGTACTTTCTCTAAGAAGGAGAAGTGTGGGGCAATAAGAGAGGAAAGTAGGTGAAATAAGGAATAGGAAAGTAGGGGAAGTAAGGTGAAATAAGCGGATCTAAATTAGGGGAAATAAAGGGTGGCAAGCTAAAAGAAGTGAGGGAAGGGAAAGTCGTGGAAAGGGTATTTGTGGAAGTGAGGGGAAATAAGCGGAGTGGAAGTTGGGGAAGTCAGGGTAAATTAGGATAGGTGAAGTAGTAAAAATAAGAGGGCAGTAGGGGACGTAAAGTAGGGAAAGTGAGGGGAAATGAGGGGCGGAAAGTAGGTGAAGCATGAGAAGTAGGGGAAAATTAGAGGAGAATGGAGTAGGGAAAGTAGGGGAAGTAAAGAATAATGTAAGAAGGGTAAGTAGGAAAGATTACAGAGGAGAAGTATGAGAAGAGAGTTTATGTGAGGAGAAGTGGAGAAATTTATTAAAAATAACGGTGATTAAAAGAAGGGGAAGTGAAGGCTGAGGAAGAAGAGTGTTAAATGGTGTGCAAGAAGGAGAAGTAGAGGAGGAAGAAGTTGATGAAGGAAACAAAGGTAAAGTGAGGGGAGGTGACATAGGGAAATGTTAGCAGAGTAGGGAAGGAGAAGAAGTTAAAAATTTATTTCAAATGATGGTGAGTAGAGGAGAGAAAGTGAGGGATAAGGAAATAAAGTAGGGCAATGAAAGGATTAGATGGTAAAGCAAAAAGGGAAGTAGATAGGGAAGAAATTGAGGACGGTGTCGGAAGCTGAAGTGAGGGGAGGCGAAATAGGGTAATTTTGGGACCGTAGAAGAACGAGAGGAAGAATGGAAAGTAGGTGAATGCATTTTTGGTAAAAATTCAAAAGTTTTGTTGGAAAAATTATCATTTTTCATTAAAGAGTCAACAGTTTTGCTAAAAATTTGACTATTTCGTCCAAAATAAACTTTTGTGCTGAAAATTTATATTTTGTGCTGAAAAATTTAACTGTTTTGTAAAAAAAATGTCTTTCTGTCTTGAAATGTCTAACATTATTTTTCTTGTTTGAAATTCATAGTTTTTATTATAACATTTATTTTACTTATCAAAAACCTATCCTCTTTGGTTAAAAATTCAATTGTTTTTAGTTTAAAAATTAATTTTTGTAATAGAAATTAAACCATTTTGTTTTAAAAACATCCTTTTTTATTGATAATTTAACTATCTGGTTAAAAATTATCATTTTTGTAAAAAATTGCATATTGTCGGGTTGAAAAATCGAGTTTTTTGGTCATATTTTTGTGTCAAAAGTTTAACTGTTTTGTTAAAATTTAAGTATTTGATTAAGAGTGAACTTTTTTGTTGGAAACTAATTTTTTAAACTTGAAATTCAAATTTTTTTGTAAAAAATTCGTCTTTTTGGCTTAAAAATGAAACGCTTCCGTTGAAAATTTGTCTTTTTGGTTAAAAAGTACATCTAATTCAAAAAGTATTTTATTTTCTTAAAGCCTTTCAAACTTCTTAAAAAGCTTCGAAATTTGTTTCTAAATCTTCAAAAATTTACGTTTGGTTTTAAACTTTTTTAAATCTCCAAATTTTAGATCATTTTTTTAACCATTTCAAAAACTGTCAAACCTTCTATATATCTAAACTGACTTCAGCTTTTTATATTTTCTTTGAAAACGAAATTTTCAAAATAAAAAGACAAAAAAAATACCCCCGGATCTCAAAAAAATTGTTTTGATTTCTTGAAGCCTTTCAAACTAATTAAGAAGCTTTTAAAAGTTTTTCCAAATCTTTAGAAATTTACTTTTTTGTTTCAAATTATTGTAAGTTTTTGAAAATAATTTTTTAATCATTTTCAAAACATTTAAACTTCTAAATGTTTTATAAAATTATTCGAATTTTGCAAAACTGTTCTTAAAATTGTAAAAAAATAAAAAAAAGTTGCCTTCAAATCTTTTACATTCAGTTTTGACAATTTTTGAAATTTTTTAAAATATGTTTAAGACTTTTTAAATATTTTTTAAAAATTAATTTAAAAAAATAAAAAGTCAGTTTAAATTATCCTATAAATTTTAGGAAAACTTTGTTATTAACATGAAACATTTCAAAATCATTAAGAAGCTTCAAAAATTTTATTTCCAAATATTCATAAATGTGAATTTGTTAAACTTTTCAAAAAATTGTTTAATTCATAAATTAATGTTGAATCTTTCACAAAATTTCTAAATTTCTCTTTAACTTACTCGAATTTTTTATAAAACTTTCTAATCTTGCTAATTGAACATTTTTGCTTAAAAGTCGTCTACATTCTTCTAAGTTAAAGAAGTGATTTCATTGTAAATTTATCAGATTAGTTGAAAATTAATTATTTAACTGAAAATTAAATTTTTTAACTGAAAATTAATTTCTTCAACTGAAAATATTTTTCTGAATTTAAAGTTAATGCTTTATTTTTATTTTGCAAAATTTAAGAAAAAATTCGAGTCTTTTTAAAATATATTTAGGACCTTCAGAAGTTTGGAAGATGGATATTTTTCCGACTGACTCGAACTATTTTTAAAATTTTGAAAAATATTTAAAAATTTTTTGTTTTAGGTTTTTGGAAATATATTGAAATTACAAATTATTTTTGTAATCTCCACGAATTTAAATAAATATTTTCTATTATCGCGAAACCTTTTGAAATGCTTAAAAGCTTCAAAATTTGTATTTTTAAATGTTCAAAAATGTACTTTTTTCTAACTTCTTTGAAATGTTTTTAATTTGGAAATTAATTTTGAATATTTTTGAATCTTCCAAATGTCTTCTAAATTTAATAGAATTTTTTATAAAAACTATGCAATCATGCTATTCAAAAAATTTGGCTTGAAAGTCGACAATATCACTTCAAAATTAAAAAAAAAATTTATAATCTTTTGAAATCTTTGTAAATTTTTTCTTAATATTAGTTTTAAAAATTAAAAATTGGTTTACATTTTCCGGGGAATTTTAAGAATTTTTTATTTATCTTAAAAACCATTTAAAATTATTAAACAATTTTACTCGATAATGTAAAATCAAAAAATATATAAGTTAAAAATTATTTGAATGTTTTAGTTAATTGCTATTTATGTTGTGAACTGATTAATTAATATATATATATATATATATGTATATATGTTTTTTTTTTTAAATTATTTTTGGAGGTTATTATTAAATTAAATGTACAAAGATGTAATTTTAAATCAAAAAATAATAATGTTAACATTATTTGAATCTTTCAATAAAAATAATTTTTTAATGCTTTTTATATTGTAAACTGATTAATTAATTATCAACTGATTCAATTAAAACTTACATTTTCTGGAATAATTTCAAAAGGTTATTAATAGATCGAATTTTTAAAAATGTGAGTTCAAATTTGAGAAAAATATATAAAACAAAAATTATTTGAATATTTTCATGAATACTACTGTTTAAAGCTTTCTAATAATTGAACTGATTAATTAGTTATTAGCTCATCAATTAGCTTCACAAAATTAAATTCCATAAAGCTTTTATTTTAATTTATTTCAATTCAGTACGCAAATTATTATTCAGTCTTAGGTTATGTAATTAAACGTTGGCTATATAACATGAAAGTTAATAATAATTTGAATAATTGGAAAGTTTATTTATATTTAAAATACCTATATTACATTTATGTAATTTTTGTCAAAGTTTGAGATTTTGGGAAATGATTATCTGAATTTAAATTTTTTAATTATATGTACATATGTTTTAATTTTTTTATAAAAGAAGCATAAAAGGTCATTAAAGATTCAAATTTTTAAAAGTGCAATTTAAAATATAAAATAAAATATAAAGTAAAAATTATTTTAATGTTTTTACGAAAATTATAGCATAGTGCTTCTTATTTTGTGAACTAATTAATTTATTATTAGCTGATAAAGTTCTTTTACAAAAACTAACATAAAGTTGAGTTTTAATTATTTTTAATTGAGTAACATATGTTTATTATTCACTTCAAAGCTATTTGATTAAATATTTTCCATCAACTTTTATAATAAAAATTTATTTTTTATTTAAAATACTTTCATGACAATTACATGATTTTTAGAACAATGTTTGCGATGTTGTGAATTGATTATCTAAATTCAATTTTAAAAATTATATCTAAATATGTTTTAATTTTTCTTGAATAAGTATAAAAGTTATTAATAAGATAATGTGTAGAATAAATCTTATTTCAGATGGAAAAATTTTTATAATGTAAAAAGTTTTCGAATGTTTCAATGAACCACTTACTTTATTATTAGCGAATTTATTTTTTTTCGAAAATATAAGATTACGTAAAGATTGCATTTGAATTTCTTTTAATTAATTAACACAAATTGATTATTTACTCCAAGGTATTGTAATTGAATATTGGCTATTATTTTTATAATAAAATTTTATTTATTCTTCAAAATACCTCTTTTACAATTATATTTTTTTTTGAATGTTTGTGATGTTGTTAAATAAGTATCTGAATTCAAGTTTAAAAATTATATTTACATGTAACTTAGTTTATTTTTGAATTAGTTTTAAATGTTATTAATAAATTAAATATTTAAAAATAAAAGTTCCTTTTTAACTAATTTACCTTTTGATCTGATTAACTAATATTTGACTGATTAATTTTTTTTACAAAATATTAAATCAAATAAATATTAAATTTTAATTGTTTTTGATTAAGTAATGTAAATAGATTTTTTTGTCGAGATCATGTAATTGGATATTGGCTATTATTTGTATAATGTAAGTTTCGTTTTTATTTAAAATGTTACAATTACACAATTATATCTGTTACAATTATATTTATAATATATCTGCTACAATTATATAGTTTTTCCAAATGTTTGTGATGTTGTAAAATGAGGATCTGAATATAATTTTTTAAATTATATGGACATA
>JAUELO010000100.1:6799117-6810047 GCA_032357855.1 Amphibolips quercusostensackenii
AAGGGAGTGTTATCTATCTTATCTATCTATTCTTAGCCTACAAAACTTCTCTATTATAGAAGAGTGCGTTTATAAAGTTAGAATACTTTTACTTATTCTTTCTAGCTTTACAGCTCATTAATACTTGAAATTTTCAGAAAATTAATTTCAAGTTTTGAAAAAATATTGTGTAAAGTGAAAATTATTCGAATGTTTAAATGAACATAATTTCTTAAGACTTTTAATGTTGTGAACTGATTCATTAATTATTGATTGATTAATTCTTTTCAACACAATATTGCATAAAGATTAAATGTTAATTTTTTTTCTCTCAAGTGACATAAATTGATTATTTACTTTAAGGTTATGTAATTGAATATTGTCTATTGTTTCTATAATAAAAGTTTATAATAAAAGTTTAAGTATATAACTATAGTAAATTAAATAAATAGAGATACAATTCAATTTTTTTTTTTTTATACAATGTAAAAATTATTTAAGTGCTTCAATGAGAACAATTTTTTGATGCTTTTCATGTTGTGAACTGATTAATTAATTACTAATACATTATATTAAAACTTACATTTTCTAGAATGAATTTAAAAGTTTATAATTAAATCAAATTTTCATGAATGAAACTTATAAGAAAAAAATCAAGTAAAAATTATTTGAATGTTATAATTAAAATTAGAGTTTAATGCTTTTTATTTTGTGAAATGATTAACTAATTATTAACTGATTAATGTTTTTTCACAATATGAAATAAAATAAATATTAAAATTGAGCTTTTCAAAATAAGTATTATAAATTGAATATATAATTTAAGGTCATATGAATAAAATTTTGATATAATTTGTAAAATAAAATTGAATCATATTTCAAATACCCCTATTCCATTAACGTAATTTTTCAAATGTGTTTAATGTTGTAAATTAAGTATATGAATTTTATTTCAAAAATCAGATGTAAATATGTTTTAACTTTATATATTATTTATATTTTAATTTTGTTCTAATCAGTTTAAAAGTTTGTTAGTAAATTAAGTGTATAGAAATATAATTTAATTTTTTTTAAATATAAAATGGAAAAATTATTTAAATTCTTTAATAAAAATAATTGTTTAATGCTTTTCATGCTGTAAACTGATTAATTAATTACAAACAGATTCTATTGAAACTTGCATTTTTAGGAATTAGTTTAAAAGTTTATTAATTGGTTAAGTTGTGCACTTAAAATCTTCAAATGATGTATCGCTTTAAAAAAATAAATATTGGAATATTCTTCTTCCTAACGATAAAGCCTGACATTGAACTGCTTTTTCTACTTACGTCATTGGAAACAAAGAAAGTCTAATCCGCGCACGTTTGTTTTTCTTTCATCTCTTAGAGTTCTCTAACTCCATTTTGTTGAACAATCTCCTAACACAAATGTTTTAGGAAGAAAAAAATAAAATAAAGATATGGCATGCCTCGCAATGATCTGGGACGAACAGCTCGAATAGCACACACGTAGTCTGCGATTTATTTGTAAATACAAAAGATAACATTTGCGGTGCGCAAATTTTTTCGCAACTTTAACTCCATTGCACGTGGATTAAAACAATTAATTATTATCAGTCAAGAATTTCATAAATCTGGAAAAAACATGATTAAAGAGCAACCACCTTTTTCTTCTGATTTCTTCTTCACGTCTAGACTGCCTTTTTTTGCGAGACTGATCGCACGTGTTTTCCTCATTTGAAAATTTTGTAATTATTAATTTTTTTTTCTTATGCGAACTCACTTGAATTATTCCCAAACAGTTGGAAGTAAGTTTTCAATCCTCTTTAAGCCATTCTCAGAAAAATAAAAAATAAAAATTATTTCAATTTTTGAATGAAAATAATAGTTTGATGCTTTTTATTTTTTGAAATATTTAATTAATTATTAGCTGATTAATTTTGTTCATAATAATAAATTTAATAAAGATTAAATTTAAATTGTCTTTTAATTAAGTAACATTAATGTATTATTTACTTTAATGTTATGTAATGAATGTTGTAAAATGAGTATCTGTATTCAATCTTACAAATTTGAATGAACATATGTTTTTATTTTCAACTAAATGAGCTCAGAAGATTATTCATGAATAAAATGTTTATGAATGCAATTTTAAATTCAAAGAAAAATATAATGTGAAAAATATTTCAATGTTTTACTGGAAATAATTGTTTAATGCTTTTTACGCTTAAACTGATTAATTCATTAGTAACTAATTCTATTATACTTAAATTTTCTAGAATTAGTTTGACAGGTTATTCATTAAAATTTTTAAAAATAAAATTTTAAATTTAAAAAACAATCAAAAGTAAACATTATTTTCATGTTTTGATGGAAATTATAGTTTATAATGCTTTTTATTTTGTAAGCTGATTAATTAATTATTAGCTGATTACCTTTTTAAAAAATATTGAATTGAATAAATGTTAAAGAGTTAGTATTTAAATATTAAGTAACATAAATTGATTTTTCACTTGAATAAAATTTGGGTGATAAAAGTTCATTTTTATTTAAAATACCCGTGTTCTAATTATATAATTTTTCAACTCTTGCTGAAGTTGGGAAATGAATATCTAAATTGAATTGTCAAGATTAGAGCATATGTAAATATGTTTTATTTTTTTCTAAGATTAGTATAAAAAGTTTCTAATAAATCGAAATTTCAGAAATGAAAGTGAAGATTGAAAAAAAATATAAAGTAAAAATGATTTAAATGTTTGGATAAAAAATATAGTTTGATGCTTTGTATATTGTGAATAAACTTATTGTTTATTATTTTTTAAAGTAATATTAGTAACATAAATTAATTATTTATTTTGTATTTATGTAATAGAATATTGGCTATAATTTGTGTAATAAAAGTTAATTCATGCTTAAAATACCTCTAGTCCAATTATACATTTTTTTTTACATTTTTGTGATGTTGTGAAATGAGTATCTGCATTCTGATTTCAAAATTATATGTACACATATTTTTATTTTTAATTGAATTAGCTTGAAAGATTATATATAGATAAAATGTTTAGAAATTCAATTTCAAATTTTAAAAAAATTTCAATGTGGAAAGAATTTTAATGTTTCACTGAAAATAATTGTTTAATGCTTTTTCTGTTGTAAACTGATTAATTAATTATTAACTGATTCTATTACACTTTAAATTTTCTAGAATTAGTATAAAAGGTTATCAATCAATCAAATTTTTAGAAATGGAAGTTCAAATTATAAAAAAATAGAAAGTAAACATTATTTGAATGTTTTGATGAAAATTATAGCTTATAATGCTATACTAAACAGATTAATTAATCATTACCTAGATATCTTTTTAAACAATATTAAATTTAATAAAGGTTAAAAGTTACTATTTAAAAATTAAGTAACATAAATTGATTATTCACTTGAATATAATTTGGATGATAAAAGTTTATTTTTATTCAAAATACCCGTGTCTAATTATATAATTTTTTAACTGTTGCTAATGTTGCGAAATTAGTATCTGAATTAAATTTTCAAGATTATAGTATATGTAAATATGTTATATTTTTTCTGAGATTAGTATAAAAGGTTTCTAATAAATAAAAATTTCAGAAATGAAAGTAAAGTTGAAAAAAATTAAAGTAAAAATGATTTGAATGTTTGGATAAAAATTATAGTTTAATGCTTTGTATGTTGTAAATAGACTTAATAATTATTAGCTGATTATTTTTTCAAACAGTATGAGTTACATAAATCAATTATTTATTTTTAAGTTATGTAATGGAATATTGGCTATTATTTGTGTAATGAAAGTTCATTTTTGCTTGAAATACCCCTGTTCTACTCATATAATTTTTTTTAAATTTTTGTGATGTTGTGAAATGAGTATCTGCATTCTGATTTTAAAATTATATGCACATATATTTTTAAATGTTTTATAAAATTAGTTTGAAAGGTTATTTATAATTTAAATTTGCAAAAATGAAATTTCAAGTTTAAAAAAGAAATATATGAAGTAAAAATTATTTAAATGTTTCAAAGAAAGTAATTATTGAAGTCTTTTTATGTTGTGAACTGATTAATTGATCATTGAATATGATTATAATCTTTTTACAATATTAAATTACATAAAAATTAAATTTTAATTTTTTTCTATTAAATAACATCAATTAATTATTTATTTTCAATTTATGTAATTGCATATTGGCTATAATTCGTATAATGAAAGTTTATTTATATTTTGCATATCTCTATTACCATTATATAATTTTTTAAAATGCTTTTCTGTTTTGAAATGAGTATCTGAATTCCTATTTAAAAAATTATATGCAAATGTTTTAACTTTTTCAAAAATTAGTTTCAAACTTTATAAATAAATGAAATTTTCAGAAATGAAAGTTTGAAAAAATATGCATAAAAAGAAAAAATTATTTGATTGTTTCGATGAAAATAATTGCTTAATGCTTTTTATTTTGTAAACTGAATAGTTTATTATTACTTAATTGTTATTAAGACTTAAATTTTCTGCGCGCGCGTATAATATATAGTTAATTATTGAAAATATATTATTAAGGTAACAGAAATTATATTTTTTAAAAACCTAATTTTAAATGAAAAATAATTTAAATCATGCCAAAAAAAATTTTTCTTTAAAATATCTGACTCAACCAAAAAAACTTAATTTTTACTAGTTGCATTTCAAACCAAAAAATATTTGTTTTTTTTTTAAAGAAACGAATTTTTTACAAAGCATTGTAATTTTTCAACACGAAATTGTAAACTTCTAATAGTATCGATGGATTTTCTACAAAAAAATATTTATTTTTAACCAGTGGCAATCTTAACGAAAAAAATATCTCCTCATTGTGATAAAAATGTAATACGAATTTTCAACAAAATAGTGGAATTCTTAACCAAAACAAATTAATTTTTAAACTAAAAGTACGAATTTTCAACCAAATATTTCAATTTTCAATTAAAAAATATTTTTTCGTCTGGGAAAGAATGAAATTTAACCCAAATTATAATTTGAGGGGATAAATGATTTTAAATATAAAATAGAAATTTCGAATACTTAAAAATTTCATTTTTAGGTTTAGGTGTTCATTTTTCTAAGATTCTTCAGAAAATTCAAAAAGATTTTTTGAAATTTCAGGATATCAAAAATAGTATCATTTTTTTACAGGATTTTATTAAATTAAAATAATTTCTCTTGAGTCTTCCAGATATTTTCGAAAGTAGACATCTTTTGAAATGTTTTGATACCTTCTTAAATTTTCTTTAAAAATTATTATTTTTCAAAATAAAAGCTGATTAAAAATTTTCGCAGGAATCTCAAAAAGAGTTTTTTATTTGCTTGACATTTTGTTTAAAATTTTTATAAATCTCTTTAAAATGGAAATTATTTTGTAACAATTTAAAAAACTTTTAAATCTTTTGAATATCTTCCAAAATTCTTCGAATTTTTTCAAAATTTTTTCTAAAATAAAAAAAAAAATGATAAAAAAATGCTTCAAAATTTTTATTTCCATGCATTAAACAATGTTTATTTTTCAAAACTTTTTCAAAATGTTCACAATTTTTTAACTAATTAAAAATTTTTTCAACCTTTTTAATGGATTTTTATAAGACTGTAATCCTGCTAGTTCGAAAATTTAATTACAAGAAATTTTTTTTTTATCGTGCAATCTTTCAAAATCTTCAAAAAGCTTTAAAATTTTTATTTGCGAATAGTCAAAAATGTACATTTTTTTAATTTGTTTGAAATGTTTTCAAGTTTCATATTAATTGAAATTTTTTTCTAAACGTCTCAATATATTTCAAACTTGATTAAATTTTTGTATAAAACTTTGTAATCTTGATAAATAAAAGATTTTGTAAAAAATGTAATTATTTTGTTAAAAATTAAACTATTTATTTAAAAAATTAATTACTTTGTAGAAAATCAACTTGTTGTTGAAAATCCATAGTGTCCAGTGGAAAATTCAACTTATTTGTGAAAAATCCACTTTTTTTGTTAAAAATTTGTCTTTTTGGGTAGAAACTCAATCGTCTTATTTAAAAATTCATCTTTTTGACTGTGGATTTAACAATTCTGTTAAAAATTGTTTTTTTTTCGTTAAAAATTTATTTTTTAAACTAAATATGTAACTTTTGTATTTTTTGTTGAAAACTTTTCTTTTTTAGTTATAAATTCAACTATTTAGTCAAAAATTAAACTATTTATTTAAAAAATGAACTAGTTAGTAGAAAATTAACTGTTTTGTTGAAAATCCATAGTGCTGATTTTCACTGACTGCGTTTTATATAAAAATGATTCATTTTTTATTATAGTGTCTATTATCAATCTCTACATGAATAGTGAACTCATTAAGTACTTTAAAGTCACGTAAATTGTTTTCGTATAAGTATTTGTTTATTAATTATTCCGCCATGAGTAAGACTATGTGCACGATACGTCTCGTCGAGAAACACGTTTAGCTGCGCTAGTCTTTCTAAGAAGCTGACATGATTAAAATATATAGGTGATGCATTATTTCATTTCTGCTTCAAATTTCACAAATTGCTTCTAAAAAGTCTATTATAGAAATAATCCTTTGCCAAAAAAACCTAAGCGATCACCGCGAGAAAATTCGCCGAGAATTCATCGGATTTTGTACGTCAAATTCAACTTGTGATAAGACCCAGGAAAATTGCAGTAGAAGTATAGAATTTGCAGGATACATTCCTTAAAATCGTATCTTCATTTTAAGTCAAAAATTTTTTAAAAATCTTCACAGGTTCGCAAGTTATAACTAAAAATGTCAAATCGTGCCTGTGTCGATTGCAGTCAGCGATCACCGCTCTCTGTCCCAAGAGCGATGGTCGCCGAGAATTTCGCAGATTTTGTACCTCAAATTCAACTTGTGATAAAACTCTGCAAAAATGTAGTAAAAATCTGAATTTTGCAAGATACAATCTTTAAAATTATATTTTAATTTTAAGTCAATAAAATTTTAAAAATCTTGACGGGTTAACGAGTTATGGCTAGAAATGTCCAAGCGTGCCTGTGTCGCTTTCAGTCGGTGAGCAGTAGCCGCCGAAAATTTCTCAGATTTTGTATCTTAACTTCAACTTGTGATTAGCCCTAGGATAATTGCAGCAAAAATGTAAAATTCACAGGTTACAATATTTGAAATATTCTCTTTAATTTAAGCCTATGAAAATTAAAAAATCTTTGCGGGTTCCCGAGATATGGCTACAAATATTTAAGCGTGCTTTCGTCGATTTCAGTTTGCGATGACCGCTGTCTGGTGCGAGATAGATCATGTTAGAGGATGTTTATTGGATACTGTTATATGTTTTCATAAAAGTATTTTAAAAAAATCTCCCAATACAAATTTTTTTTTAATTTTAGGCTTTTATTTTTTTTTGATAATCTTTCAAATTTTTTAAGTAATGACAGCATCATTTAATTACAACCTAGGTTGAACCGGTAATTTAAAAAAATTTTAACAGCTTTGGCTGTGATAAAAGTGTTTTTACGAAATAGATAAAAATCTTTTTAGATCATACAGTTCCCATTTCGGAAAAAATTACTTATTAAAATTTTTTACTCAGCTTTTAAGCAAAAAGAGGCCTACTATATTTAAAATCCAGAAATTAGAAAAACAAACAGAATAAAAATAGTTTTTTGAAAAAAGCGCTTCCACGATTCTTTTCATTCCATATAAAAATATCTGAACATCATCCAAGGAAAAAAATTTTGCAAAAAAAAAGTCCAGTAATATAATTTTTTAGTAAACTTTTGCTCTGAGGACTTTATGACCCTTTGTAGATTAATCAATTATACATTTACGAAAAATTTGGTGAAATTACCTGAACTCTATATTTAATTTTTAACAATTTTGTTATTACATTTATGTAGATAATCAAAATTTTTAATTTTTAATGATTTAATTCTTTGGTCAAAAATTCATATTTTTGGATAAAAAATTCAACTTTTTTGTTGAAAAATAATTTTTTCGTCTTAAAAAGTCTAATATTATGTTTTTGGTTGCGCATTCATCTTTTTTGATAAAAAATTTAATTAATTTGCTAGAAAACCGTACCTCTTCCTTAAAAATTCAACTGTTCTGGTAGAAAATTCAACTAGTTGATTGAAAAGCAAGGTTTTTGTTAAAATTAAAAAAAAATCAAATTGAAAAATATAAATTAAATTATTTAAATTAACATTCATATTTTAAAAATTGAAAAAAAATTAAAATTAAAAAAATTTAATTTAATTATAATTCATATTTTCGGGTTAAAAAATAAAATTTTTTTTTTTTAATTCTGTTTTTTTGATTTAAAAATTTTTTGAATTCAACTAGTTAATTAAAAAGAATTTTTTTTGTTAAAAATTTTATTAAAATCAAGTTAAACAAAAATTTAATTAAATCAACATTCATATTACAAAAAAAAAATCAAATAAAAAAATTTAATTAAATTAAAATTAATGTTTTTGGGTTAAAAAATCAAATTTTTTGTTAAAAATTTACTTTTCTTTTGAAAAATAGTTTTTTTTAAGATTAAAAAATGTTTGCAACTTTTAGAAATTCTACTAATTGATTGAAAAGGATTTTTTTTGTTGAAAATAAAAAAAATTAAATTAAATTAAATTAATTAAATTATAATTATAATTTTAATTATAATTATAATTAAATATAAATATTTTAATTAAAGTAAATAAGAAACTTAAAAAAATTGAAATTAAAACAATTAAATTAAATTAAAATTCATATATTATATATATATATATATATATTATAAATATTATAAAATTTATATATTCATTTGTTAGAAATTTATCCTTTTTTGAGGAAAATTAAACTGTTTTGTAGAAAAATCAACTATTTTGGTAGAAAATTTAAGTAGTTAACCAAAAATTAATTTTGTTTTGAAAAATTCTTATTTTCGTGTTAAAAATTTAACTTTTTTGCTGAAAAATAATTTTTTTTTTTTGCTTGAAAAGTCTAATATTATACTTTTGGTTGAGACTTTATCATTAATTTCACAAGATAAATTATTTTGTAAAGAATTCATACCTTTAGGTTAAAATTCAACTTTTTTGTTAGAAAATCATCTTCTTATCTTGAAAAGTCTAATATTATATTTTTGGTTGAGGATTATTTTTTTTTTTAATTTAATTTATTTGTGAAATAATTATTACATTTTTTATAAATGCATCATTTTTTATTTTAATTTAAACGGTTTTTTTTTAATTCCACTATTTTCGGAGAAAATTGACCTATTTAATTAAAACTACATTTTTTATTAAAAATTTATATTTTCGGGTTAAAAGTTCTAGTTTTTTCTTAAAAAATCAGTTTTTTGTTTTTTAAAGTCTGATATTATGTTTTAAGCTAAAAATTTATATTTTTGATTAAAAAATTTATTTCATTTGATGAATATTTGATTCGTTTGTTGATAATTTAATTTATTTGTTAAAAATTTATATTTTTGGATTAAAAATTCAACTTTTTTGCTGGAAAATCATATTTTTGTCTTAGAAAGTCTAATATTATGTTTTTGGTTAAGAATTCAACTTTTTTGTTTAAAAATTTAATTCATTTGTTAGAAAACCATGCCTTTTGATTAAAAATTGAACTGTTTAAGTAGAAAATTCAACTAATTAATTCAAAGAAATTTTTTTGTAAAAAATTCATATTTTTGGGTTAAAAAATCAAATTTTTTGTTGGAAAATCATTTTTTTTTGTCTCGAAAAGTCTAATATTAAATTTTCGCAAATTCATATTTTCAGGTTAAAAATTCAAATTTTCTAGTAAAAAATCATCTTCTTGGTTGAAAATTCAACTATTTTGGTAGAAAATTCAACGTGTTAATTAAAAATAAATTATTTAATTCAAAATTCGTATTTTAGGATTGAAAATTTTACTTTTTTCTTGAAAAATCATTTTTTTTGTTTTCAAAAGTCTAATATTATATTTTTAGTTAAGAATTCATCTTTTTTGGTTACCAATTTAATTCATTTGTTGGAAATTTAATTCATTTGTTCAAAATGTTTTTTTTTGGAGAAAATTCAACTAGTTAATTAAAAATAAATCATTTTGTTAAGAATTCGTATTTTAGGATTAAAATTCTACTTTTTTCTTGAAAAATCATATTTTTTTTGTCTTGAAAAGTCTAATATTATATTTTTTGTTAAATATTCATCGTTAGGCTAAAAAAATTATTAATTTGTTAAAAATTGGATTTATTTAAAAAAAATTTATTATTCTTTCTATATGAAAATTCATTTAGTTGTTAAAAAATAAATTATTTTGTTGAAAATTCTTATTTTCAGGTTGAAAATTCTACTTTTTTTGGTGAAAACTTATATTTTTTGTTGAAAATTCAATTGTTCTGTTAAAAATTCAACTATTTTGGTAGAAAATTCAACTTGTCAATTAAAAATAAATTTTTTGGTTGAAATTCATATTTTTAGATTAAAAATTCAACTTTTTTTTTAAATTATTTTTTCGTCTCGAAAAGTCTGATATTATATTTTTGGTTGCGAACTTATCTTTTTCGCTAAAAAAATAATTAATTTGTTGAAAATTTAATTCATTTCTCAGAAATTCATTTTTTTGGGTAGAAAATTTAAATAGTTAATTAAAAATAAATTATTTTGTGGAAAATTTATATTTTCAGGTTAAAAATTGAAGTTTTTTGGTGAAAAATCATCTTATTGGTTGAAAATTCAATTTTTTCAGTAGAAAATTCAACTATTATGGTAGAAAATTCAACTTGTTAATTAAAAATAATTTTTTTGTTAAAAATTTGTATTTTCGGATTGAAAATTCAACTTTATTCTTAAACAATCATTCTTTTTGTCTTAAAAATTTAAATGCTTTGTTGAAAATTCAACTATTTTGGTAGAAAATCTTTTTTTTTTGGTTACAAAATTTAATTCATCCTTT
>JAUELO010000100.1:6842564-6855367 GCA_032357855.1 Amphibolips quercusostensackenii
TCGAGAATTCATCTCTATTGTTAAAAAATTCAACTGCTTTGTTAAAAGTTGAACTATTTTGTTGAAAAACAATTTTTTTGGTTGAAGATTTATAATTTTAGTTAAAGTTCATCCCTTTAATTAATATTTAACTATTTTTAAAAAAAAATTTAAATAAGTAGTTCTAACTAAAAAAAGTAATATCCCATTTTTGGTTGAAAATTTAATTTTTCTAGTTAAAAATTCAATGATTGGGTTTAGAATTTATGTATTTTTTTGAAAATTCGTGTTTTTTAGTAGAAAGATAATCTTCTTGGTTGAAAATTTATATTTTCTTTAAAAATTCCTCTATTTTATTTAATTGCCAATATTTTGACTTAAAAGAATAGGGATTTAGAGCGTATCTTATTGAATTCAATATGGCACTTACCATATTGAACTCAAACCCGCGAAATCAAAAAAAAATTATTTTAATTTCATATTTTCTGTTTTTCTAACTCCTTTTATGAAGCATTAAAATATTAATATGGCTGTTAGGTTACAATTGTTTATTTACTCGTGATAAAAAAAAATTATCTGAAGATTATTTGCAAAATTTGTTGTAGTTATTGTTACCTTAGTTTAGAAATTTTCGTAAAGATAAGTGTTTCTATTGCCATTACAGGCTTCTTTTTGTCTGAGCAGTAGTCACTTTTTCCACCTTGTTCAAGTGCATTAGTCTGCAACAGCCCTGTAAATATTTTAATATAAAAAGGTGGGAATAGTTCGTTAAGTAGTAACAGCAAAGCACAGTCAGACATATGCTTAATTTGTGGAATTTCTTCTTTATTATTTTTACCATCATCAAATTACTTAAGGTACGTAAGTAAACCTTGCTGAAGGTCCCAGTTTTGAGAAAAAAATGTTTTTTGTCTCAAGTCTGCTGATGCGATAGTTCAGGATGGAGACTTAGTTTCTCCAGCACTGAGTGCCTAGAAGTGAACTTTCCTGCGGCAGCCGAATCAACTTAGATCTAACAACGAACGGGGACGTGTAAGCTTGTAAATAGATGTCTGGATCGTGCTAATGTTGCCTGATTCTCCTAGCATAGAGGGCAAAACGTCAGAAGTTCCTGGGGTGGTTCCCATTTTCCTTGTTGTACTTGATACCGTCTTGCTTGCTATATGCATACGCATGCATGGTGATAATTAGTGTCTTAATGAAGCCTCGAGCTTAGCAAATAATCGCGCTCCTCTCAGCATCGCTCAAAATCTACATATCCATAAACTGTGCATAATGTCTCTTATGAGCTTGTTTTCTCCTGCATACATCATGCAGAGATGGTAGTACTATAAACAGTGCAGTATAATCAAAATTTTTTACTGCACGGTTTTCTGGTAGCTTGGGAATATAACATTCGAGTCAAGATTACCAGATGTTTTCGTGAAGTTACCTAGATTTATTGGCAAACTTACCCAGATGTTCTGGTAAGCTTAGCCAGATGTTTTGATGAACTCAGGTAAATGCTTTGGTAGAAATAACCAGATATTATGGTAAACTCAACTAGATGTTTTAGTGAAGTTATGCAGATGTTTTGGTAACTCCTTCAGATGCTCTGGTAATCTTATTTAGATGGTTTCAGAAAATTTCGGCGATTGCTATAAACTATGCATAATGTCTCTTATAAATTTGTTTTCTCCTGCACACATCATACAGAGATGGTAAAAATATAGCAATGCAGTATAATCAGAATTTTTACTGCACGGTTTTCTGGTATCTTAAGAATATAAGATTCTAGTCAACACAACCAGATGTTTCACTAAACTTACCCAGATTTTTTGGTGAACCTACCCAGATGTTATATTAAGCGTAGCCAGATGTTTTTGTAAACTCATCTTAATGTTTTGGTAAAATTAACCATATATTCTAGTAAACCTTTTCAGATGTTCTATTAATTTCACCCAAATTTTTTTGGTAAAACCTACCTAAATGTTCTGGTAAACTAACCCAGATGTTTTGGTAAACTCATCCAGATGCTTTGGTAAACCAAGCCAGATATTCTGGTAAGCCTATCCAGATGTTTGGGTAAACTTTGCCAGATGTTCTAGAAAACTTACTCAGATGTTTTTAAAAATTTCCGCAATTGCCGTAAACCGTGCATAATGTCTCTTATGAGATTGTTTTCTCTTGCACACATCATACAGAGATGGTAACAATATAAGCAATGCAGTATAATTAGAATTTTTCACTGCAAGATTTTCTGGCAGCTTGCGAGTATATCATTCGAATCAACATAACCAGATCTTTCAATGAACTTATTCAGATTTTTTTGTTAACTCAACCATATGGTTTGGTTAACTCAACCAGATGCTTTAGTAAACTTTACCAGATGTTTTTCAAAAGTTTTTGCAAATTCCATAAACTGTGCATAATGTCTCTTATGACCTTGTTTTCTTCTGCATAACACATATGGGTTTATTAGTAACAATTACATAAAAAGTTTGGAGAGTCCGTATGAAGAATCAAGATTTCAAGAATCACTTGAAATCGTGAAAAATTCTTTAAAATCTTTAGGAATCCCTCAAAATCTTTTAGAATCTCTTAAAATTTGAAAAAAATAAATTCTTAATATCTTTTTTTTATTTTCGCAAAATCCTTAAAAATCTTTGAAAACCTGTAAAGACTTACGGAGTCTTTTGAGTTCCTTTAAAATCCCCACAAGTCACTTGCAATTTCGTGATTTTATAAAATCCTTATAAATATCGTAAAATCCTTTGAAATCCTTGTTAATCTATAAAGTCTCTCGGATTCTGTTAAGATCCTTTTAAAATCTCTCAAATTCGCTTTGAATTTCGTGAAATTCTCTTAAATCCTTGCGAATTTTTTGAAATCCTTCGTAATATCGTTTTGATCCTTGGTAATCTATTGAGTTGTTCCGATTCTGTAAAGATCATTTAAAAACAATAGAAATCACTTCTAATTACAGGAAATTCTTCCAAATCCTCAAGGATTTCTTGGAATCCTTTAAAATCTCTAAAATTAACTTAAAATCTTATAAGGTCCTTTCAAATACTTGGGAACCCCTTTAATTCGGAATTTTTTTTAATTCTTTAATTTTTTCTTTTCGTTATTTTCTCCAAATTCTTACAAATTTTATGAAATCCTTTAAAATCTTTAAAACTCTTTTTTTAACCCCGTGAAATCCTTAGGAATCTTCAAAAATTCTTCCCATAAAATCCTTCAAAATACTTGGAAATCCCTTTAAATACTTTTCAATTTCTTAAAATCCTTTGAAATAACTTAAAACCTTTTAAAATATCTGAAAATCGCACGGAGTTTCGTAAAATCCTTTCAAGTTCTTGGAAATCCCTTGAAATCTCGTGGAATTTTGTTAATCAGAAAAAGAATCCTAAAAAAACGTATTTGGCTTTTTGGAATCTTCAAAGATATCTTAAAATCCCTAAGATTGCTTTTAAATTCGGTAAAACCCTTCGAAATCTTTGGTATATTTGGAAATCTATGAAGTCCCTTAGAGTCTTTGAATATCTTTCAAAATTACTAAAATCGCTTCTAATTCCGTAAAATCCTTTAAAATCTTTAGAAAGACTCCCAAAAAATACTTGGAAATATCTTCAAATTCTTCGAGATCTTTTAGAATTCTTTTAAATTTTGTAGAATCTTTTGGAATCCTTTGAAATCCTTGTTGATCTATGAAGATTTTTAGGATTTTCAAAAATCCTTTAAAATACCCATAGATCACTTTTAATCTCGTGAAATCCTTTGAAATCTTTTAAAATACTTTTAAATCATTAGAAAGACTTTAAAATCCTTTATAGTTCCTAAAATATACTTAAAATCGCATTAGATCCTTTCATATAATTAGGAATATCTAAAAAAAATTCGAGATCTCTTACAATGATTTTAAATTCCGTAAAATCTCTTGAAATCCTTACAAACCTATGAAGTCCTTTGGAATTTTTCAAGATCTTTTAAAATCTCTAAAGATCGTTTTTAATTCAGTAAAATTCTTTGAAATCTTTGGAAATCCTTTTAAAACCTTAGGGATTTTTTGAAACTCTGCAAAATTTAAAAAATTTGTTAAAAATCCCATAAGATCATTTAAAATACTTGGGGATCCCTTCAAATTTTTCCGAATTTCTTAAAATTCTTTGGAATATCTTAAAATCTTTTTAAATGTCTGAAAATCACTTTTAATTCCGTAAAATCCTTCAAAATCTTTGGAAACCACTTAAAATCTTTTAAAAATTCTTAAAATCAGAAAAATTCCTTGTAAATATATAAAGCCCTTCGCTTTAATCGCTTTAAATTCCGTTAAATCCTTTGAAATCTTTGGATATCTTTATGAATCCTTAGAGATTTTTTGAAATCCTTTTTAATCTCTAAAATTTGATTAAAATCTCTAGAGATTTGAAAGGATTTTAAGAAATTCCTAAGAATTCGAAAGGATATTCAAAGATTTCAAAGGATTTCACTGAATTAAAAGCGACCTTAGTGATTTTAAAAGATCTTGAAAAACTTTAAAGGACTTCATAGACTTCTAAAGATTTTTTTGACTTTAAGAAATTTAAAAAAATGTTAAGGGACTTTCAAAGATTTTAAAGGATTTTACGGAAGTTTAAGTGATTTTCAGATATTTTGCACGATTTCAAGATATTCTAAAGGATTTCAAGAAATTCGAAGGAGTTTTAAGGGATTCCTAAGTATTTTAAAGGATCTGATGGTTTTTTGAGCAAAGAGAGATTTTTAAGGGTTTCAAAAAAACCCTAAGGATTTGGAAAAATTTCCAAAGATTTTAAGGAATTTCTAAAGATTTGAAAGGATTTTACCTAAATGAAAGCGGTCTCAGTGATTTTTTAAAATCCTAAAAGACTTCAAAGGACTTCATAGATTTTTAATAATTTTTTTCCGATTTTAATAAATTTTATGATTTCAAGGGATTTCCAAAGATTTCGAAGGATTTCACGGAATTTAAAGCGATTTTGAGATATTTCAAAGGTCTTTAAAAAACAAAAAAGGTCTTTAATGATTTCAAAAGATCTTAAAATACTCTAAAGGATGTTATAGATTTCAAAGCATTTTCATGGATTTAAAAGGAATTTACGAAATTTAAAAAAATATTAAGAATTTTTTTTTCGATTATAAGGGATTCACAAAGATTTTAAAAGGTTTTACGAAATTTAAGTTATTTTTAGAGATTTTAAAGGACTTCAAGTAATTTCAAAGGATTTAAACGGATTTCCAAGTATTTCGTAGGATCTTATGGGATTATGAATAAATTTTAAAGACTTTTAAGGGATTTTTAAAAATCCCGTAGGATTTAAAAGAATAGTCAAAGATTTCAAAGGACTTCACTGAATTTAAAGCGACCTTAGTGATTTTAAAAGATCTTGAAAGACTTTGGAGGACTTCATAGATTTCCAAAGATTTTTTTGACTGTAAGAAATTTAAAAAAATGTTAAGGGACTTTCAAAGATTTCAAAGGAATTCACGGAATTTTAAGCGATTTCCAGATATTTTAAACGATTTTAAGATATTCTAAAGGATTTTAAGAAATTCAGAGGAATTTGAAGGGATTCCCAAGTATTTCGAAGGATCTGATGGAATTTCAAGCAAAGAGAGATTTTTAAGGGTTTCAAGAAATCCTTCAACGATTAAGAAGGATTTCCAAAGATTTCAAGGGTTTTTCTGAGGATTTTAAAAGACTTGACTCAAATAAAAGCGATTTTAGTGATTTTTAAAAATCCTAAGACTCCGAAGGACTTCACAGATGTTCAAGGGTTTTTTTCATTTTAATAAATTCTAAGATTTCAAGGAATTTCCAAAGATTTCAAAGGATTTTACGTAATTTTAAGCAATTTTCAGATATTTCAAAGGACTTTAAGAATTAAAAAAAGGTCTTGAAAGATTTTAATTAGTCTTAAAATACTATAAAGGATTTCACAGATTTCCTAGCATTTTCAAGGATTTTAAGGGAATTTACGAAATTTAAAAAATATGAAGGATTCATTTTTTTCAATTTCATGGGATTCCGAAGGATTTAAACGGGTTTTCAAGTATTTCGAAGGTTCTTATGTTATTTTTAACCAATTTTAGACATTTTAAAGGATTTTGCGGGATTAAAAACGATTTTTAGAGATTTTAAAGTATCTTAACAAAATCTGAGAGACCTAATAGGTTTCCAAGGATTTCAAAGAATTTTACGAAATTTATAAGGATTTTCAAAAATTCCGAAGGATTTTTCAGCATTTTTAAGTATTTCAAAAGATCTTACGGGATTTGAGGCAAATTTTAGAGATTTTAAAGGATTTTAAGAAATTCCTAAGAATTTAGGAGAATTTGAAAATATTCCAAAAGGTTTCATGATATTTTAAGAAAATAATAATAAAAATTTTTTAAATAATTTTATTTTAATTTGAGCAGATTCTGAAGGACTTCGAGGGATTTCTAGAGATTTTAAAGAATTTTTCGGAATTTCAAGCGATTTTAAGAGATTTGAACGAATTCTAAAAAAAACTTTGAAGAATTGAAAAGGACCCCCAAATATTTAAAAGAATTTGAAGAGATTTCCCACAAATTTACAAGGCTTATAAAAGTTTTTAGAACATTATTAAAAAAATATTAATTATTTATTTATTTATTAAATGAATATTTTAAGTAAATAATCAAGAATTATTTATTTAAATGTTTATTTATTAAATTCTCATGTACAGTATGAAAACATAACGTTTCTAACAATTATTTTTATACAAAATTTACTATTATTTTTATTATATACTGTTAAAAAATGAACTATGGAAAAGTATTGAAAGTTTAATTTAAATTGTTAAAAATTAAAAACTGAATTTTCAACAGATAAATAAAATAAAGAAAATTGAATCTTCAACCGTTTAAAATTAAATTTTTAATTTTGTTTGTTTTTCAAGTTTTGAAAATTCAATTTTCAATTTTTCATTAATTTGCAGCACTCTTAAATCCGGCTGCTACAAATTGAAAAAAAAAGAAAATCGAATTTTCAAATTTGTGAAAAAGCAATTTTTTATTAAAAAGAAGTGTATAAAATATTGCATTCACATAATTTAACATGATCATTTATTAAATAAATATTTCAATTTATAAAAAAAATTGAAGGAATTCGTACTTTTAAGAAATCGGACGCCATTTATTTCTTTTCTGTACCAATTTTATCTTTTTTATTCAGAAATGCGAATTTTTGGTTAAAAATTAATAATCTATTGTGGTTGAGGTATTAAAATTTTTTATAAAAAAATTAATTTTTTGGTTAATGATTTATAACTTTAGTTATAAATTCATCTCTTTTGTTGAAATTTGAACTATTTTGTTAAGAATTAATTTTGTTTTAAATTTTTTTTTAATTAATTTTTTTTACTGAAAATTTATGTTTTTTTTAAGTAAAAACTTTAACCGTTTGGTATAAAATCAGTTTTTCTTCTGCAGAAAATTTACCTTCTTAAATTCATCTTCTTAATTATTATTTATCAATTTAAAAATCTATGTTTTAGGTTGGAAATAAAATTACTTGGTTAAAAGTTAAACTCTTTTGCTATAAATTATTTACATTTTTATTGTAACTTTTTTATTAAAATAAAAATGTTAAATTTTCAAATAAAAAATAATTTTGAATAAATTCAGAATTATTTTTTAATAGAAAATTCATCTTTTCGATGGAAATCAATCTTCTTGGTTATTGTAATTTTTTAACTGAAAATTTAACTTATTCCACTCGAATATTGAAAACTATTTTTTTCTTTAAAAGTTAATCTTCTTGTCTAAAAATTCTTCTTGTCGGTTAAAAATGCAGGTATTCCAGTTAAATATTCGTCATTTTAGTTCAAAATTCATCTTTTAGGTTGGAAATAAAATTACTTGGTTAAAAGTTAAACGCCATTCTTGAAAATTATTTCTTTTAAAAAAATTCATAATTTCAATTAAATTTTCATTTATTGGGTTGAAAGATGAGCTATTTGATTGAAAAATTGCTTTCTCTTTGTATAAAAAGAAATATTTTTTTAAATTGAACTATTTTGTTAACAAATTGTTTCCTTTTTGGTTGAAATTTTTTTCTCAACTTAGAATGTAATAATTGTGCTAGTTAAATATTCTATAATATCAATTAAAAATTTATTTTTTTGTTTAGCATTGATTTTTTCACTCAAAATTTAACTGTTGAATTTTTGGTTGAACAATAATATTTTTTAGGTAAAAATTCGTCTTGTCGGTAGAAATTAATCTTCTTGGTTAAAAAATTTAATATTTCATAGTCTTAGTTAAAAATTCATCTGTTTCATTGAACAATAATTTCTTTAACTTCAAATTTAATTATTTAAGTTTTTATTGAGAACTCATCTTTTTTCAATTAAAATTAATTTTTGTTTGTTTGAAAATTCAAATATTTTGGTTGAAAATTAAAGTAATAATAATAATAAATTATTTTAGCTGACCGGGAAATTTGAAAAACTAAACCTGGAAAAACCGGCAAAACTGGGAAATGACCGGGAATTCGAAATCGCCGTATCTTGACTTGGGCCAGTAATAACGGTTAAGATTGATAGCAAGGGATAATCTCAGTCAGCGACCAACCAACTCAGGAGAACTTCACCACCCCTTTTCATTCGATGCTGCTCTCCCATCACTTTCTCCCCGCTTTCTCCAACGATTTTCTTCCAACTTTATGGGATCACATACCTTAATAAGTAGAAGTATTTTCAAATAGATTTTGGCATTATTTCAAATGTTAGGATTGCAAAAATTATGTATCAAAAAAGCAGTAATCATAAATAAATATAATCAAGTAAATACCACCAATAAACAAATGGTGGGCTTACACGAATAATTTATTTAAAAAAGTAACAACTGATAAGATTGTCAGATAACAATATGTCAAAAAATTAAAACAATCTAGCATTATTTGCGCTAAAAAATGGATTATACTGTTTATCTTGAATTTTAAATTTTGGGACAGCAATCTTTAGATGTTGAGCAATAAATTCTTGGTATCAAGTTTCACAATCCAGGATTTTGAAAATTAACATCCAGATTGTAGGTTTCATATCTGAAGATTTGTGTTTCAAATTTTTTAATCCAAAATCGTGAACGGCATGATCCATTTTTGTTAACCATCTCAAAAGGTAAATCTACTTTAATCTTTCCACTTCACTCAATAAAGAAAAATTCTGATTAAAACGAGTTGTTGTAATTAGTTTTGCTGTTAAATTTAACCAACATTTTTGGGAAGTGTAATCAGAATTTTTTACTACACGATTCTCCGGTAGCTTAGAAATATAGCATTCTAGTCAGTGCAACCAGAAGTTTTGGAAAACTTGACCAGATGTTCTGGTAAACTTAGCTAGATGTTCTGGTAACTTAGCCAGATGTGCTGATAAACTCATTCAGATGTGCTGGTAAACTTAGCCAGATGTTTTGGTAAATTTAGCCAGATGTTTTCATAAACTTAGACAGATATTCTGGTAAACTTAACCAGATGTTTTGGTAAACTCAGACAGATTTTCTGGTAAACTTATCCAGATGTTCTAGTAAACTGAGATAGATGTTTTGGTAAATTAAACCAGATGTTCTGGTACTCTCCTCTGAAATTATATTAAATGTCTCGAAGAAAATAATCAAAAAAAAATTTTCGAAAATAATTTAACAAGTTTCATCACTTTCATATTTTGAACTTCGCTCTCTCTCTCCTTTTCCATTTTTTGTACTTTTTTGTAAAATTCTTTTTTTCCTCTGTTTTCGAGAAAATATTGTCGAAAATTCTTTTTTGTTGGGTCAAGCATTAATTTTGTTGACTAAAGATTCAACAATTCAATTTTTGGTTGATAATCTATATTTTTAATTGAAAATTGACCTTCTCAAGTTAAAACTTTATCCATTTAATCTAAAATTCATGTGTTTTGTTCAAAATTAGTCTTGATTGACAGAAAATTAATTTACTTATTTGAAAATTAAATTTATAGTTTTTAATTAAAAATCTTTTATAGTTGAAGATTCGACTATTTTGTTAACATTTTTTTCTTAATCTAACTTTTTTTATTTCAAATAGAAATATAATTTGGGTAAATACACTAATTAGTCTTAAATTGAAAAATTCAACAATTTTGTTGAAAATTCGCCTTTTTGATGGAACATTGGTCTTCTTTGTTGAAAATTAACCTTTTCTGTGGAATTCAACTACTTCGTTGAAAATTCTTCGTTTTTAATTAAATTATACTGGTTAAAAATTTAATTTTTTGGTGAAAATTTATTTTTCAAAATGGAAATATAACGATTTCATTTTTGGTCAGAAACTTATCTTTTTTAGTTGAACATTTAACTATTTTTAAAAAATTTGACCTTCTTCCTCGAATAAAACTAGCTAAGAATTGCCCTTTTTTGAAAAAACAAACTTTTTTAACTGAAAATTTACCTATTCCATTTTTGAATAAAAATTCATGTTCTTGGTTAAAAACTTATTCTTTGGGTGAAAATTAACTTTTTTGGTTAAAGATTTATCTTCTTGGTTGAAAATTAAATTTTTTGTTAAAAATAAATTTGTTTTACTGAAAATGTAACGATTTCATTTTTGGATGAAAACTTATCTTTTTCAGTTGAAAATTCAACTATTTCGTTAAAAATTTCACCTTCTTCCTTAAATAAAACTGGTTGAAAGTTACTCTCTTCTTTATTCAAAAGCAATTTTTCAACTGAAAATTAAACAATTCTACTTTTAAATGAAAATTTATTTTCTTGGTTGAAGACTCACTTTTTGGGTCAAAAATTAACTTTTTTGTTGAAAATTCATCTGCTTGGTTGAAAATTTATCTATTTTGTTAAAAATTATGTTTAGTTGGCCGAAAATTAATATTTCAACTAAAAAATTACTATACGTTTTTAGTTGAAAATAAATCTTGGTTAGTTGAAAATTCAACTATTTGGTTGGAAATTCAACTATATCTAACTATTCTTATTTATAGATTAAGAATTCAGCTAGTTACTTGAAAATTCATCTATTTTTGTTAAAAGTTTTAATATTTTGTTGGAAATTCTACTATTTTCTTAAACTCATCTTTTTTGGTCAAAAATTCAACTGTTTTGTTGAAAAGTGGTCCTTTTGGATTACAAATTTATCTCTTACGGTAGAAAAGTCATCTTTTTTGGTTAAGAATAAACTTTTTTTGTCAAAAATTCCACTTTTCTAATTGAAACTTAAATTATTTTTTTGTTGGTTGGATTTTAGTATTTTTTGTTTACAATTTAAACAATTTTGATTAGAAATTGATCTCTTGAAAGTAAACCTATTTGATTACAAGTCTAACTATTTGCTTAAAAATTCGTCTCTTGCTTATTTTTAATTTGTATAAGTGAGAAGTATATCACTAAACCAAATCAGTAAGAATTTTCACTGATCATCCAGTCTATTGTCGCTAATTTATCAGTAAAACATAGTTTACTAAAATTTCAGTAACTCTTTATTGTGAGAAATCAGTAAAAAGCTACAAAAACTTTAGCGAATAGTCACTGATTTCCAGTAAATGTTCACTGATTCCCAATGAATATTTACTGATTTAAATAGCTATAAGTTCACCACTGATTGTCAATAAAATCCCACTGATTTGAATTAAGAGAGTTAACGTTCAACTATTTGATTGTTAATGCAACTATTTGGTTGAACATTTATTTTGTAACGTAGGTATTTCCGCAACTGAACTTACTACAAAAGCGAAAAAAACGAGTGGGGGGGGGGTAAAAAACCAAAAAAGGAAACGTAGTTTATGGACAGTTCCTCTATACAGGGCTTAAAAACAAAAATGCATCATAAATAGGTATATTTAATCTTAGAGGACACTAACAAGATGATAGCAAAATCGCGTTTCTGGAACATGTTGCAATGCATCTTACTAATCAATCTAAATCACATAAACCCAAAAAATCACAGAATCTAAAGAATCAACGAAGACACATTTTAACTCCCATTCTCTGTATTTGGAATCTGTAATTCATCATTGTGAACCCAATGTTCCGTCACCGCTCCTAAAATCCTGCTACATTCAGAATGTCAAGAAGAGGTCGTCACAACTTCTGAGTCCAGGTAGCATGTCTTCTGCAAACGTAACGGAAATTTTTTCGTTACGACACATTGATCCAAATGACCAATGACCCAAATCACATAATCCCCAAAAATCACCAAATCCAAAGAATCAACCAAGACATCTCTTTTCTTACGGTTAATTTTTAGGTGTCCTGTTTTTAAATAGGGGAACATCATGCTGTTATTTTTAATGTAAAACAAAGAAATTTCCACCATCTGTCTTTCCTGATTCGTAATTAGTACCTGAAATGAGACCTGAAATAATACTTTTTTACAGCGCACATTTAAACTTTTATTCTCTGTATACTGAATTTGTCATTCCACATTGTGAACCCAATGTTGCATCACCGCTCCTAAAATGTTTCTACATCTAAAATCTTTCTACACTCTGGATGTCAAGAAAAGATGTCTTTGCAACTTCTGAGTTCAGCTAACATTTCTTCTTTAAAGGTGACGGAAATGTTTTCGTTACGAATATTCCAAATGACCAATGACCTAAAGTCACATAAACCCCAAAAATGCCCGAATCCAAAGAATCAGCGAAGACACATTTAAACTCCCATTCTCTGTATTCTGAATCGGTAATTCCCCATCGTAAACCCAATGTTCCATCACCGCTCCTAAAATCCTGCTACACTCTGAATGTCAAGAAAAGATGTCTTTGCAACTTCTGAGTCCAGCTAGCATGTCTTCTGCCAAGGTAACGGAAATTTTTTTCTTACGACTCAAT
>JAUELO010000100.1:6861963-6872508 GCA_032357855.1 Amphibolips quercusostensackenii
GGTATTATTCTCCGAGCAGGCCGCTTCGTTGGCCGTACCTTGATTTATAGGCTCGGCTTGTGAACACGGCTGCCGGTATTTTTATTTAAATTTAATACACTCCACTTGGTGCGGGTGTGTATTAGGAGGCATTAGTGAACGAACACGCGAAACAACCTGTATCGGACCTCAAATAAATTACTAAAATGTACATTTTCTAGGGATTTAAAAACAATTGTTACTGATATAATTTATGGTGAAAGGAATTCCGAATTTTAAAATTTTATCTTCATGACTCTCTTCGATGGAAATGGTGTGGATCTCGGAATAGTAAAGGTACGTGGGTAAGCGTTCGAAAAGGTACATGGGTTAGCGTTTGAAAAGGTACGTGGGTTAGCTTACGAAAATGTAAGTGTGTTAGCGTTTCAAAAGGGGCGTGGGTTAGCATTTGAAAAGGTACGTGGGTTACCATTCGCAGATGATGTTATGAAAGAGTCAATCAAAGTATTGCTAGATTTTTTTAACGAATTGAATACAAGCATAAAGAACATGGGCATCAAGATCAATGTTAATCAAACAAAAATTATGATGCTTGTAGGAAAGTGTGAGAAAACAACATGCATCATTGTTCTCAGAAATGAGAGAATAAAACTAAGAAGATGTAGATCTTAGGACAGTGAGGGTGCGTGGGTTAGCGTTAGCAGATGATAATGACTAATTTTCAACAAAAAAATATAAAAATTTTCAAGCAGTTGGATTCAACTAAAAAAGACGAATTTTCGACCAAATAGCTGAATCTTCTTTAACGAAAAATATCGTTTTTCAACTCATTTCTGAAGAAAAAAAACAGTAACACCCATAGTTGAATTGCACGAAAAAAGTCTAATTTTAAACAAAATAGACAGATCATCTTCAACCAAAAGTATTAGTTTTTTGACGAAATAAACAAATTTCTATTCATATTGTTAAACTTTAAACTGAAAAATATGTTTTCAGCTAAAAATAGAACTGTTTAATTTGGAATTAAAAAAACCAATTTTCAATTTTAAAAAACATAAATATTCACCTCTTAAGTTCAATGAAAAAATACCTAATTTGTAATAAGACAGTTAAATTCTCTTCAACAAATAAGATTAGTTTTCTATCGAAATAGATGAATTTGCAATCACACTGTTAGATTTTGAACTAAAAAAGATAATTTTGTAACCAAAAATGGAACAGTGTAATTTGAAGTCAAAAAAATAATTTTAAACAAAAAAAAAATTAAAAAATGTCTCACCAGTTAAATTCAACTAAAAAAGACGGAAAGAACAGACATGGAAAGAAAAAAATTGCTTAAAAAAATTGAATACCTTCATTTTTTGATAAAGAAATTTAATAACAAAAATAAAAACAAATTTCAAACGGAATATTTAAATTTGCAAATAAACAATTTTATGTTTTACAAAACAGTTTCATTATCTACTGTAGCAGTTGATTTTCAACCATAAATACAAATTTTCAACAAAAAAATTTATTTTTGACAAAATAGTGGAATTTTCTATTAAAATAATCAATTTTTAACTACAGAAAGTAAATTTTTACACAGAGTAATTTAATTCAGCACCAAGTATTTAATGAATTTAACCAGAAAAATTAATTCTCAACGAAAAAAAACAAACTTTCAGCAAAATAGTAAAATTTCCAGACAAAGAGATAAATTTTCAACTAAAATGATAAATCTTAACAAAAACTGAATTTTCAAGCAAAGTGTTCAAGACTTAAAAAAAAAGAGATGAATTTTTAACCAAAAAGTTTATTTTCCAACCAAAAAAATAAACTGACAGATAAATATACAAATTACAATTTAAACTATTGAATTTTAAAAAAAATGATTACATTTTAAACAAAAAAAGTTAAATGATATCATTTATCTTTGTCGTATCCGAAAGTTATTTTGAACTAAAAACGAAATAGTTATATTTTCAGTTAGGAAAATTAATTTCTAACCAAAAATAAAACGAATTTTCAACAGTACAGTTAAATTTTCAAGCCAAAAGATAAATCTGCAGCAAAAAATGATGCACTTCTGTTACATTTTTCAAAAGCAAAAATAAAATTTTTAACAAAAGTTATGAATTTTCACACTAGGAAGACGAATTTTTTATCGAGTAAAATTTCTCAATTAAAAAAGAAAAAAAATGTGTAACCACATTGTTTAATTTTCAAGCAAAACAGATAAAGTTTCTAAAAAATAGATGAATTCTCAACTGAATAGTTGTTTTTTTCTTTTTTATTTCTATTAATTTAGTTTACATTGAAATAATGAAGAAAAATTATCCAAAAATTAATTAGAAAGATTACAGTTTAATAAAGATGAATTTTCAAACAAGAAAGAAGACATTTTAACTAAAAAGTAAATTTTCAATTCAAAAGATCAAATTTTCTATTCAAAAAGACGCATTTTCTACAGAACAGTTGAATTTTCGACCACAAAAGAATTAGACTTTCTACCAAGAATGATTTTTCAGATAATAAAATATAAATGGTAACCAAGTTGTCGAGTTTTCAACAAAATATATCAATTTTCAAACAAAAAATTTTACTTTACAACCAAAGAAATAGTTAAATTTTTAGATAAAAAAAAGTAGTTGACTTTTCAAACCATAAATTAGGAGTTTTCAACAAAAAATGTGATAGTGGGTATTTAAAAAAAATTTTAACATTTATAATAAAAACAGTTCAATTTTTAATAAAAAATTTAATTGCCGTCAAAGGAGAGAAATTGAAAAAAAAAATCGTTCAACCAAAAAAGATTAATCAGTCAAGAATGAGAAAAAATTAACCATATTGTTGAATGCTCCACAAAGCAGATCAATTTTCTTACCTAAAAAATGAATTTGAAACAAAAAAGATGATTTTTAACCAAATATTTAAATTTTTCACTAAAATAGTTTGAAGCTTAAAGTCACCTGTCCGAAATGTGAATTCAATTGATTAATACATCTTTACTAGAAATCGATAATAATTTTGCTGTCCTCATAAGTTGTTCAAAATCAACCATATTATAGCACTAACCATTTTAGACACACCTCTCCTACCATACAGTTTTACTTATTTATATTTCTAAAAAAATTAATTTAATTAAAAGTTGTTCCTATATCTGTAAAATTTCGACTTGAGAAGTTAAGCCATTTCGAGCGTGGGTAATACTAGGATGGGTGGTCGTCTGCGAATTACGACCAAGTTGCATATTAGCTGTGTTTCTTTAATTAGGACAATTGGAAATAAATTAGGAAAATTGGTTTTCTGCCGTTTTCTTCTCCCCTGAACAAAGTCCAGGCAAATGGTTTTTTAAATAAGTTTAACCCTCTTGCTTCAAAACTTGAATGAACCAGTCTAGTTTGAATAATCTGTGAAATAAAGCATCCTTTTAAATTGATTGTATTTTCAACAAAATTTTTTTAAACAAGTGATTAATTTAGTGTTTGCTGAAATTTGCTCAGGTAATGGATGTAATGTAGAGTGAATTAACCTGATGTGTATTACATATATACGTAGGACTGAATAGTCAGTCGGTGGTCCAAGGTAATCCTGAGCTTTGGAACCCTAACACTTCCCTGAGGGTGACCGTGGGAGAATTCGCAGAAGGGTGCATGTTTGCGGTTGATACACGCCCTGGAAGAGGATGAAAGTATCGATGATGCTTCGTAGATTAATTCTATCGAATAACAAGATTTAAGATAACCCCGGTACGCCTGTTTAATTCCCTGGAAGTCTTAAACAACAATCAAAATAGGGCCTCTAAATCGAATCAAAAACACTTGATTACTTTTTTTTAATGACCGTATCTGATTCGCACTCGGGAAAGTGAGGGTACGTGGGTTAGCTTTTGCAGATAAGTTTGTTATTGCAAAGTAGACTGGAATGTCCGTGATTCCATGAGTTGGTTGTGAAGACAGTGGCAGCTATTACACCAGCTCCTGAGCTATTACGGCATCTGGAGCTCCGTAGGTCTCACGAGTGGGGGCCGGGATAAGTGAGGTGATGTATTGAGATCCCATTGTATCCAGGGAATCCCCCAAGATTGCCAAACTAGGTCCCCGTCCCTTGTTCGTAATACGTCACCGCTATAACCAAACCACCCCTTCATCCACCACCCTTGATCCGTGCGACACCCCCAAGGTATAGGCTATATCTCTCCTTTTTTTCACCAACGTATGCAAATATGGCGAGAGGAAAATAAAAAATAAAAAAGGAGCGAATGGTATCGGCTTCTTCTACTCGGTGGCTTTAATATGGGTCTACGTGGCCGCAGCAGCCTGCAGTATTGAAAATAGCATAATACGGGGTCGCCCTGATATTGCCACGAGCACGCTAGGGTGAGGAAAACCAAAGGGATGGGAATCTCAAAAAGAAACGTGTAATGCGCGAGCGGGAGAAATTCAAATTTTTCCGCCCGCTCTTTTTAATAACAACGTTTATTATTTTAACGACCTACGATCATCTATCTTTTACTTTCTTCATGCTGGAGAATTTTTAATGTCTTTTTATCCGACTCACGTCTTACGGTGCGTGCTTGACCGGTGATGAATATTAATTGTCCTTGGGCAAAAATTGTAGATTGTTAAGGAATTTAGGTTCTTATTGCAAGTGAGCTTTGATATTTCAGAGTGATGTTAAAACATCAAAAAGTTGTTTATTGAGGGATGATCAACAAGAAGGGAATGGGATGCTAAGTTTAGGGTATTAGTTGATTTGCTTTTGAAAAAAAAACTCTAGATTGGAGAGTTTTCAATATCTTTTGAAAAATGGACACAATCACGTTAAGGAAAAGGACGTAGATACTGGTACTGAAATTTCAGTACAAATAGACATATTTTTGGGTACGTGTAGACACTTCCTAAGAATTATTAAAAAATAAATTGATCTAATCTCTCTTGCTGGAAATTTAACTATGTTGTTAAAAATTGTTTTTTTAAATAATTTTTTTTAAATAATTTTTTTAACTCAAAATTTCATTCTTCTATTTTCGGTTAAAAAATCAACAATTTGGCTTAAAATTTATATATTCTGTTGTAAATTTATATTTTTTTGTAGAAAATTAATCTTCTTGGTTGAAAATGCAATTACTAGTTTGTGGAAAATTTAACTTCTTTGTTAAAAAATTTATTTTATTATTTGAAGAGCCATCTCTCTTGCTGAAAATTCAACTATTTTGATAAATATTTTCTTTAAACAATTTTTTTAATGAAAGTCTTATTCTTTTATTTTGGTTAAAAATTCAGCAATTAGGTCAAAAATTTTTATATTTTGATGTAAATTTATTATTTTTGGCAGAAAATTAATTTTCTTGGTTGAAAATTCAGTTACTACGTGATGGAAAATTTAACTTTTTTGTTCAAAATTCATTTTATTATTTAAAGATCCATCTCTCTGGTTGCAAATTTAACTGCTTTTTTATATTTTTTTAAATTAATTTTTTAACCAAAAATTTCATTATTTTTTTTCGGTTCAAAATTGATCGTGCTTAGTTGAAAATTCAATAATTGTTTTAAAAATTGATAAATTTTTTATTGTAGGTTTGACTTTTTCAATAGAAAATAAATCTTCTTTATTGAAAATTAAACTTCTTTGTTAAAAATTCATTTTATTATTTTAAAATCTACCCCTCTTGCTGACAGTTAAACTATTTTGTGGAAAATTGTTTTTTTTTAATATGTTTATTAACTAAAAATATCAATATTCTATTTTTAGTTAATAATTTAACATTGTGGTTGAAAATTTATATTTTATTGTAAATTTATCTGTTTTGGGAGAAAATTGATCTTCTTCGTTGAAAATTCAATTAATTCTTGGTTAAAATTTTTACTTTTTTGTTAACAATTTCTTTTACTATTTGAAGATCTATCCCTGGTTGAAAATTCAACTACTTTTTTGCATTATTTTTGTTTTATTTATAAATTTTTTAACCGAAAATTTCATTCCTCTATTTTTGGTCAAAAACTCAATAATTTCGTTGAAAATTTAAGTATTTCAATGTAAATTAATATTTTTTGTTATAAATTAAAATTTTTAATAAAAAATGCAGTTACTACTTGGTTAAAAATTTAACTTTTTTGATAAAAATGTATTATATAATTTGAAGAGCTATCGTTCTGGTAGAAAATTCAACTATTCTTTTCAATTAAAAAAATAATCATTCTTTAGAATTGAAATTGAATTAATTCATTTTTGGTTGAAAATTTAATTACTTAAAATTCAAGTATTATTTTTTTCGTTTAAAATTGATGATTTTTGGTTAAAAATTAAACAATTTAGTTGAAAATGTATGTATTTTATTTATACGTTCGTCTTTTTTGGTCGAAAATAATTTTTGTTAATTGTAAATTAAATTATTTCATTGAAAGTTGAACTTCTTTTTTTGAAAATACATTTTGTTATTTGAAAAACCTTTGACTTAAATAAAAGTTCAATTACTTTATCAAAATTTGACCCTTTTTGTTAAAAATTTATTTTAATATTATAAATTTTATCTCTCTAATTGATAATTCAACTATTTTATGAGAAATTGTCTTTTTTAATTAAGTTTTTCAAATGCAAATTTAATTATTCTATTTTTTTTAAATAAAGATACAATGTACCCATTTTAACTAAAAAATAGTATAAAAATAATATTAAGAATAATAATGCAAAATAAAAAGTTTAAATAACTATATATTTGTTAAAAGTTTTTAAACACTCAAATTCTAGCTGAAATTATATTCTGAGAATTCAGAACAAGAAAAAAAGTTTTATCAGTTTGTTTATAAATTTATATAAATATAATACTTAGGAGATTTTCGTGAAAATTCAAAAAGATTTTCGAATATTTTAGACGTATCAAAAAAAAATCTAGAAGACTTAAAATAAATTTTTTTAATTTTATAAGATTTTACAAAATATTAAGAAAAATTCGAATATTTTCAAATGAAGTTAAGGATTTTTAGAATTCAGAAGAAATCAAGAAATATTTCATAAATTTTTAGAGATGTTTTCAAATTTTTTGATATTCATTATCTATTTAAAACAGTCTTTAAATCCAAAAAATATTTCTAATTGTCTCTAATTTTTCCTCAATTTTGGAAAAATCATTTAAAATTTTTAAAAAATTGCCTTATAATCTTCTATGATTTTCCAAGTAATTTTAAAGAAATTTGTTTATTCTCTTAAAACCTTTGGTAATTATTTTACAGCTGCTAACTTTTTTTGTTAACTTTTAAAGGTTTTTTAAGTCTCAAATTCTTTTTAAACTTCTTGAATTATTCTGAATATTTTTTTGTGTATACTCGATCAAAAAAAAAATTAATCTAACAAAATTGAAACATTTTGTTTTAAAATCTTCTATAAAACTTTTTAAAAATTTTAGGAAATTTGTTTCAAATTTTTTTCAGATCTATTTCCTTCAAATTTTTCTAGATTTCTTTCTTAATTCTGCAAAACTAATCAAATAATCGTCATTACTTTGTTTAAATTAAAAATATTTTTTTCTATTAAAAATTCCACCTACAGAAAATTAATCATAATTTTTTAGAGAACAAAACGTGATAATTCCACTCGAGTTGTTTCATAATATTTGAGAATATATTGTAGCTTGAAATACATTAATCAAAATTAAATTTAAAATGGGCAATTATAATCAACTGGTCTGTTAAATAAACTAAATGCAAAAAAATTTAATTTTAATACTGTTGTGAAGATATTAACAAAATGTCAGTGGATTTATTCACTTTTTCATAAAAATTTACAAAATTCCCTGTAAACATAAAAAGGCAGCAATAAATCGAGATAATAAATGATAATAACAATATGATTTAACAACAAATTTCAAATAATCTTCAACGGTTTTATTGTTTCCACACATGGTAAATAAAATTTATATTATACAGCTATACATCTTTTATTATTTTGCAATTCAAAATGCCTTGATAAGAACTTTATAATTCGAAACATGGTGGCAAATAATAAAATTTAATTTTAACATAAAAAAACCGGTATAGGTATCTGCAAAATTAGGGGAAAAACCATTTGGTTTGAATTTGAACTACTTTAAAAAATTTTTTTTTTTTTGTTGAAAATTCATAATTTTCTTTAAAAATTTCAATATTTGGTTGGAAATTTGTATTTTGATCAAAATTAGATTTTTATGAAGAATTAATTTTTTTTGGTTAAAAATTCATTTTTTTCGTTGAGGATTTAAATATTTTGTTTTTTAAATTATTATCTATTTTCATTAAAATATGAACGAAAACATGCCTAATTAAAAATTAATCTCCTTCATCATTTTAGTTGAAAATTGAACTAATTTCATAAAAATTCAACTATTTGAAAGAAAATAAACTTTTTATTGAAAAAACACATTTTCGGGTTGAAAATAATTTTGTGAAAAATTCATGTTTTAAAAAATTTTTGTCTAAAAATTTTTTTCCTTAGTTTGAAAGTTTAACTAAAAATTTTACGATTGTATTTTTGGTTAAAAAAATATCTTTTTCAGTTAAAAATTGAACTATTTGGGTTGCTATTCTTTTTTTTTAATTTATCTATTCTTTGGTAGTCTGTTGGTAGAAAATTTAACTTTTATGTTAAAAAAGTCATTTTTCTTGATTAAAAATTAAAATTTTTGTTTACAACTCAATTTTTTTTTTAATCGTCTGTTTGTTAAAAAATTATTTTTGTGTTGTTGTACGTCTCTTTGGTTCAAAATTTAACAATTTCGTTCAGAAATTCGTTTTTTTTTGTTGAAATTTAATTTTTTGTACTAAAAATTTGAATTTTCCATTTTTTGATAAAAACCCAACTATGTTAATCAAATGAAAGTTAAGCTATTCTGGTTAAACTTAAATAATTTTATCGAAAATTGAACTCTTCCGTTGAAAATTTAACTAATTTCTATTAAAAATTTTTCTTTTTTTGTTTAAATATCAATTAGTATATTTTCTATTGAGAATTCATTGGTTGAAAATGCACCTGTTTTTGGTTGAAGTCTAATCTTTTATTTTTTTTAAATTCAAAAATTTGGTTGAAAATTCATCTTTTTTAGCTTAAAATAAGTCTTTTGTTAGAAATTCAACAATTTTGTTAAAAATTTAACTATTTTGTTAAAAATTTTACTATTTTCTTAAAAATTCAAGTATTTTTTAAAAGGTCACATTTTTTGGTCAAAAATTAGATTATTTTGGTGAAAATTCGTCTTTTTTGTTAACAGTTTGTCCTTTATAGTTCAAAGTTGAACTACTTTCTTCAAAATTAATTTTTCAGTTGTAGATTGATCACTTTAGATGAAAGTTCATCTCTTCGATTAAAAATTTGAGTATTTTGTCAAGAGGCTGTTTTTTTTTATTATTTTTTTTTACTGTAAATTTAAATTTTTAAGCTAAAAATTTGCTGTTTTTTACTTAAAATTTGTTTACTTTGTCAGAAAAAAATTTTTTCGAGCAATTTTTTCTTATAAAAATTTAGCTTTTTCACTCCGTTAAAAGTTGCTCTTCCTTAGGTCGAACTTCAAATATTTGTTTAAAGTTTTGTTGGTTGAGAATATATCTTTGAAGATTAAAAATTAAACTATTTGGTTAAAAATCAAAAAATTTTCCACAAAAGCAAACCATTCTGTTAAAAATATAATTATTCTGTCAAAAATTAAACTGTTTTGTTAAAAATTCGTCCTTCGAATTGAAAATGTATTTTTCACAGCAGATTTTTTTTTTAAGATATAAAGATTCTGTATTAAAAATGTTAAAAAATTATAATTCTGGTCCTTAAATGTTAATGGTGAAGGCAAATAAAAAATTGGTTAAGGAAAATTAGGGAATTTAGAAAATATTTATTACACATTAATTGAAAGTTGATTCGGGTGGCTATGCACCGAACATTGAATCGATGATATTTGGGCTAATTATACTTGGTCTGAACAGAGGGATGTTGGCGGTGAGCCAATTAAATTAAAATCGGCCTACCGGCTTCGACGCAAGAATGTGTATATGAAATAATTACAACATAACCGATAATAGCAGCGATATTTTCGTAAAATCGATAACACGCTGGGAAAATTTCAAATAAGGCAAACCTGTCCAAGAATTTTACATTGATGTGTGTAACGAATAGATAACCAGCTGGTGAGCTTGATAAGCCAACAAATGCACGAATATGGGTTATAGTGGTTACAGTATTTAAAGCACAGACAAAAAAATTAATTTCAAAACTTTTTAATTTTTTCCTGACCAATTTTCAAATTTTCCTGAACACTAATACTCAAATCAGGCGCGAGAAAGAAAAAATTTATAAAAAATATTAATATTCAAATTATTGCGAGAGATTATTTATAATAATCTTCAAATTCATTCATTCACATTGTCTAAATGGCAACATGACGGATATACGCACTTCGTGCTTGTATTCATTTTGCTCAACATTCTTTGCAAGTCTTCGATTGACTGACATACCAACCTGAGCATCTGCGAACGCTAACCCACATATCCTCACTGTCCCGAGATCCACGCCTTCTTCTTTGAGGAGGGTCATTCTTAGACACTTGTCTATAAAATAAATAGT
>JAUELO010000100.1:6953381-6964869 GCA_032357855.1 Amphibolips quercusostensackenii
AAATTCAACTGCTTTGTAAGAAATTTATCTTTTTTGATTGACCATTAAATTATTTGTTGAGAAATTCAACTATTTAGTTAAAAAGTCATCTTTTTTTTTTGTCGAAAATTCAGCTGTTTTGTATTCGATTTTCTAGATAGAAAATTCGTCTATTTGTATTAAAAATATATCTTTTACTATTTTGTTAAAAGTCATCATTCTTGTCGTATATTCAATTGTTTTTTGAAAATTCATTTTTTTATTAATGATTCATTATTTTATTTGAAATATATTTCTTTGGTTTAAAATTGATATATTTTGTCTATAATTCGTCTTTTTTGTTAAAAATTAACTATTTTCGTCAAAAATGGAATTATTTTGTTTAAAAATTGATCTTTTTGACTTGAAAATTCAATAATTTTATTAAATTTTTTCTTCTTGTACCAAAAAGTCTTTCTTCTGTTGAAATTCAGCTTTTTGTCTTACAAATATCTCTTTTTGTCGAATTTAAACTTTTTTGGTTAAAAAGTTAATTTTTGGTTGAAAATTAATGAAAATGAAAATTCGTCTTTTTGCCACACAATTTTGTGTTAAAAATTTGTCCTTTTTCATGGAAAATTCATCTTTTTTTTCGAAAATTCATTTTTTTGTAGAAAAGTCTTGTATTGAAAATTCAACTGACTTTTTAAAAAATCGTCTTTCTGGCTTTAAGATTAGACTAATCAAATGAAAATCTGTTTTGGTTCAAATTAATTCTTTTTTATCTGAAAATTAGACGATTTGATTGAAAATTCACCTTTTCGGGTTCAAATTTAACTTTTTTCTCAAAAATTCGCCTTTTTAGTTTAAAAACACGTCTCTTTCTTCGAAAAATCATCTCTTTTGGCAACACGTTTCTTCCACAATAAAACTCCAGACCACAGCGACCCAATTCTCTGATCAATCTCTCTGGCAATCACTCCAGGCAAAGAGCTTCCCAAAGTCATCACATGTGCTAGACCACAAAAACATACGCAAACTGACTGATAAAAAGTATAATAATAGACTTTTCAACAACAAAAAAATGAACTTCCAGACAAAAATAGTTGAATTTTAGGCAAAAACGAACGGATTTCGATCAAAAAAATACGAATTTCAAACAAAATAGTTGAATCATCAAGTTAAGAAGAAAAAAAAATTTAACCAAATTGTTGAATTTTCAATCCAAAATGACGAATTTTCAACTAAATCGGGAGACTAAAACTAAAAAGGGTGAATTTCTAACAAAATTGTTGAATTTTCTGCCAAAAAGTAATTTTCAGTCAAAAAAGAAAAAAAATCGACGAAATTTTTATCCAAACACGGAGTAGTTGTATTTTCAATAGCGAAAATTGATTTTTAACCATAAAAATAGAATTATCAACAAAATATTTAATTTTTAACAAACTCAACTTCAGTTGATTTAAACTCAACTTTTTTTTAAAAAATTCGACTTTTTTTTTGAAAACTTGACTCTTTCTTTGAAAAACCATCTTTTTCGCCCACATGTTCGTTTTAAAACACTACTCCCGACCACTGCGACCCAGTTCTCTGATCAATCTTTCTAGCGATCACCCTAGGCGAAAAGCTTCACAAAGTCGTTGTGATAAAAAAAACTACAAAAATTAGTTTAAAAATTCGACCATTTGGTTGAAAATTCGTCTTTTTTGTTGGAAATTCATTTTTGCCGGTGCAAAGTTAAATTATTTTTAAAAAGTGCGACATTTTAGCTTAAAAACTTTACTTTTTCTTTTTAAAATCATCTCTTTTGGCAACACGTTCGTTCCACAACACCGCTCCCGACCACTGCGACCCAGGACGCTGATCAATCTCTCTAGGTCGCTGATCAGTCACCCTAGCAATCACCCCAGGTAAATAGCTTCACAAAGTCATCGCATGTGATTGATCACATAAACATACGCAAATTACCTGATGATTCTATAGTAGAGACTAATAATTTAAAACAAAAATATAAAAATTAAAGACGCCGTAAATGAGATTCTGAAAAATTAAAAAAACAACTGTTCGTTAAAATTAATTCCTTTTTGGTTGAGAATTCGACAATTTGGTTGACAATTTGTGTTTCTTGGTTGGAAATTCATCTTCACGGGTTCAAAGTCAATTTTTTTCTAAAACGTTCGACTTCTTAGCTTAAAAACTTTACTCTTTCTTTAAAAAATCATCCCTTGGCAACACGCTCGTTCTAAAATACCGCTCCCGACCGCTCTGGCCCAGGTCGCTGATCAATCTCTTGAAGTCGCTGATCAATCTCTCTAGCAATCACCTAAGGTGAAAAGCTTCACAATGTCATCATATGCGATAGATCATATAAACGTACGCAAACTTGCTGAGAATCCTATAGTGAAGACTAATAACAAAAAAAATATAAAAATTAGTGTCGCAGTAAATGTGATTCTAAGAAATAAAAAAAACTGTTCTGGTTGAAATTAATTTCTTTTTGTTTGGAAATTCGTCTTTCTTGGTTGGAAATTCATCTTTACGGGTTCGAAGTCAAATTATTCTAAAAAGTTCGACTTTTTAGCTTAAAAACTTTACTCTTTCTTTTATAAATCATCTCTTTCGGCAACACGTTCGTTCCACAACACCGCTTCTCGATCGCTCTGACCCAGGTCGCTGATCAGTCTCTCTAGGCCGCTGATTAATCTCACTAACAATCACCCTAGGCGAAAAGCTTTACAAAGTCAACACATGTGATTGATCACACAAACATACGCAAACTATCTGATAATCCTTTAGTAGAGACTAATAATTTAAAACAAAAATATAAAAATTAGTGACGCCGTAAATAAGATTCTAAAAAATTTTAAAAACAACTGTTTTCGTTAAAATTCAAGTTCAACTTCTTGGCTTAAAAACTTTACTCTTTCTTTCAAAAATCATCCCTTGGCAATACGCTCGTTCTACAACACCGTTCCCGACCGCTCTGTCTCAGCTCGCTGATCAATCCCTCTAAGTCGATGATCAACCTCTCAAGGTCGCTGATCAATCACACTAGGTCGCTGATCAATCACTTTAGGTGGCTGATCAATCTCTTAAATTCGCTGATCAATCTCATTAGCAATCACGCCATGTGAAGAGCTTCACAAAGTCATCACGTGTAATTGATCACACAAACATACGCAAAACTGACTAAAAATCCTATAGTAGAGACTAATAATAAAAAAAAACCGTAAAAATTAGTGAAGCAGTAAATATGATTCTAAGAAATACACTGGTTTGTTTATCACTAAAGTGTTAAGTAGCGCATGATGCACGAAATTATAGCATCCACATAGTCCCGAGCTAAGTAAGTCGTGCTTTTCTTAGACCGTCTGTTTCTTCTCAAATCGACCGTGTTACGTCAAGTTCCAAACTGGTCTTACGATACGCATTATAAATAATGTTTAAACGATTAAAACTAAGAAACACTTGAGCCACTCGCTGGAAAGTGGAAATGTTTTTTAAAGAAATTTTGAAAACAAGCCTCTACCGAGAAATGGCATTCCATTTATTGTAAAAAGGGTTGAGTGGCATTTACAATTTTACAATCGGTTCTAATTTTACTTGAATGAGATTACAAAAATTCCACTGTATTAAAAAACAATTGCAATGCTAAATAAATGTGAAGATGGGCTTAAAACTAGTCCTGCCGTAGTAAAATGTTGGCAAGGCAGAAAAATATTTTTTTTACCTGGAATGACTAATTATGGCTATAATGATTTTAAAAAATATACGAATTTTTCACCAAAAACAAGAATTTTGAACAAAATGCACTTATTTTCAAACAAATAGTTAAAATTTCTGATAAGCAATATCAATTTTTATACAAAAATAAAAAAGAAAAATTTTCAGTTAGAAATATTTCTTTTAAACGAAGAAAAACTAATTTTTGACAAAAAAGATTATTTTTCTTAAAATAGTTTAATTTTCTACCAAAATAGTTTAATGTTGAACCCAAAAAGTCAAATTTTCAGTAAGCATCAAATTTCCAACCAAAAAAGATTTTTCAGTCAAAAAGGAAAAAAATCCCAATTAAATTGTTGAATTTTCAAGCCCAAAAAAATTATTTTTCTACAATACGGTAAATTTTCAGCCCGAAAACTTAAGTTTTAGAAGAAAACAAAATTTCCACCTAAACAGTTAAATTTTCAACCAAATAGTTGAATCTTCTACCAATAGTTAAATTTTTATCCGGAAAATATAATTTTTGACAAAAAGTTCATTTTCAACAAAAAAGGGTGAGATTTATACTAAAAGAGATCATTTCTTTAAACAAAAAGATTAATTTTTTATAAAAATAGTTTCATTTTTAACCAAAAACGATTAATTTTCAACTAAAATGTAGAATTTCCAAAAAAATAAGTTAATTTTTAACCAAATAATTAAATTTGCCATTAAAAAAATAAATTTTGATCCAAAAATAAGATAGGAAAATTTTATGTTAAAATTATTAAGTTTTACCAAAAAAAAAACAACTTTTTGCCAAAAAAGATATTTTTCCATTAATAGTTTAATTTTCTGCCAAAATAGTTGTATATTCAACCCAAAAAGACAAATTTTAAACCAAAAAAAATTTGTTTGTGAAAAAAATATCTAAATCAAATTCTTAAATTTTTAACCCCAAAATATTAATTTTTAACAAAATATTTTAATTTTTAACCAAAAACGGTCATTTTTTAACTAAAGTGTTGAATTTGCAACAAAATAATTAAATTTTCTCCTAAAAAGGATCAATTTTCAACCAAAAATAGGAAAGAAAAATTTGAAGTTAGAATTTTTCACTTTTAAACAAAGAGAAACTAATTTTTTCCAAAAAATGTTGAACCAAAAAAGACAAATTTTCAACCAAAAAAGATTTTTCAGTCAAAGAAGAAAAAAAAATCTCAATTAAATTGAAAAATGTTCAAGAAAATAGTTTAATTTTCAATTAAGAACCATGACTTTTTAACTAAATTGTTAAATTTGCAACAAAATAATTACATTTTTAACAAAATATTGGAATTTACCACTAAAAAGATCAATTTTTAAACAAGAATAGGATAGGTAAATTTTAAATTAGAATTATTAACATTAAAAAAAAAATTTGACAACAAAAATATATTGTTTCCAACAAATAATTTAATTTTCTACCAAATTGTTGAATTTTATACCACAAAATACAAATTTCTAGCCAAAAAAGATTTTTTTTAGTCAACAATGAAAAAAAAAATCTCAATTATACTGTTAAATTTTCAATTCGAAAATATTAATTTTCAACAAAATATTTTAAATTTCAGAATAATAAATTGATTTTTAAACCAAATAATTAAATTTTCTATTAAAAAAGACCAATTTTAAACCAAAAATAGGATAGGTAAATTTTAATTTAGAATTAATTACTTTCAATCAAAGAAAAACTGATTTTTTGACAAAAAAGATACTTTTCCACCAAGTAGATTAATTTCCTACAAAAGTAGTTAGATTTTGAACCAAAAAAAGGCAAATTTTCAACCAAAAAAGATTTTTCAATCAAAAAAGAAAAAAATAAATGATTGAATTTTCAACCTGAAAAAAATATTGATTTTTAACAAAATAATTTAATTTTCAACTTAACAGTTGAATTTTCAACCAAATGTAACATTTTTAACAAAAAGGATTAATTTTCAACCAGTAAAAAACTAATTTTTTTAAAGAATAGTTACATTTTCAAGTAAAGAAATGAACCTTTAACGAAAAAAATGAATTGTTAATAAAATTGCTCTTTTTTTAATAAAACTAAAAGAGATGAATTTTTAATTCAAGCAGTCGAATTATAGACGAAAGTGTTAAATTTCTATCCAAAAAAGAACTTTCAACCAAGAAAAATTTCTCAGTCAAGAGAGAAAAAAAATTCGACGAAGTTTTTGAATTTTTGAGCCAAAGAGAGGAATTTTTCTCAAAACAGATTTTCAACGAGCAGTTAAATTTACCACCAAAATAGTTGAATTTTCAACAGAAAATAAAGAATTTTTAAAAAGCAGTTTCATTTTCATCCAAAAATGGTGATTTTTGAACAAAATGTTTTAATTCTTAAACAAATAATACAATTTTTAACTCAACAGTTGAATTTTCAGTTAAAAAAGTTATTTTCCAACAAAATAGTTTTTTCGTAATAAAAAAAATACGAATTTTAAATAGAATACACGAATTTAGAATTAAAAGAGATAAATTTTTAAACAAGTAGTAGCATGTGTAACTAAAAATATAAATTTTGAACTACAAACATAATAGTCAAATTTTTAGTTGAAAAAAAGTTTATTTTCAAAAAAAGATCATCTTTTACTAAAAAAAGTTGCATTTCTAACAAAATAATTAAATTTTCAATCAAATAGTAAAAATTTATGAACAAAGCACAAATTTAAACAAAAAATCGAGAAAAAGGCGAAATTTCTCGAAAACGTGAGATAAAACAGATATTTTTTAAAAAGGGGAAACGAGGAAGAAACTTTCTTAAAATTTTTTGCAAAAGTTGAATTTTGAACCAAAAAAGAAATAGTTTAATTTAAAGTTTACAAAATTAATGTTCAATTGCAGAAAAACAAACAGAATTTTCAACAAAATAGTTTAATTTCTAACCAAAGAGATAAATCTTCAACAACAAAAAATGAATTTTTAACAAAGTAGTTCAATTATCAAGAAATCAGTTGAAATTTTAAATAAAAAAGAGAACTTCCAATAAATCATTGAATTTTTAAGCCAAAAAAGATGAATTTTCCACAAAACAGTTGAATTTTCAACCCGGAAATAGGAATTTTAAACAAAAAGTTTGCTTTCAACCAAATAGTTGAATTTTAAACCAAATTATACAATTTTCAACCAAAAGGTTTGATTTTTCATGTAAGAAATTAATTTTTAACAAAATATTTAAATTTTTAACCAAAAAGACGATTTTTCTGTGAAATAGTTGAATTTTCAACCAAAAAGAACTAACTTTCAAAAAAAAAACTTTCAACCAAAAATAGTTGGATTTTAAATATAAAAAAAAATTAATTTTAACAAAAAAATACGAATTTCAAATAAAATAGTTGAATTATCAAGTCTGAAAAAATTCAACGAAATTGTTCAATTTTTAACACAAAATGACGAATTTTGCATTTTCAATTGAAAAGGGTCCAACTAAAAAAAATTAATAAAACATGGAGTAGTTGAATTTTACGTTAAAAAAATTTATTTTTAGCAAAATAGTTACATTTTTAACCAAAAATATGAATTTTCAGCTATAATGATAAATCTTCAATAAAAGCAAATGAATTTCGAACCAAAAAGATTACAAATGCTTGAATTTTCAACTAAAAAAAGATACATTTTTATCAAAAAATGAAATACAAATATTTTCAGTTTAAGAAATTAATTTTGGGAAAAACAATATTCTTTACCAAAATAATTACATTTTTAACTAAAGAAATAAAATTGCAACAAAATATATAAATTTTTATCTAAAACAGATGATTTTTCAACCACTTAATAACCAATTTTCAACAAGATATTTAAATTTTTAACAAAAAAAAAGGTTTTTTTAATTCAAATTATGAATCATCAACCAAGAAAGAAAATTAATTAAATTTTTAGCCTGAAAATATGAATTTTTAATAAAAAAGTTAATTTTTAACCAAACTGTTGGATTTTTTTTTGAGAGATGAGATTTATACTAAAAGATAATAAACAAAAAAGAATGAAATAATCAAATCTTTAATCAAAATTCATAATATTTTCGCCAGATTGTGGAATTTTCAACCAAATAATAAAATTTCAAACCAAAAAAACGCAAATGCGAAGAAAAAAAATTTCAAACAAATTGTTGAATTTTCAAACAAAAAGGCGAATTTTCTTCAAAACAGTTGAATTTTCAACAAAAAATTGCTTTTAACCAAATTGTTGAATTTTGAAACAAAAAATGTGAGATTTTTACTAAAAGAGATCAATTTTTAAACCAAAAAAAACTGAATTTGCTATAATAGTAGCTTAATTTTCAACTAAAAAATATTATTTTCAAACAAAGTTGTTGAATTTTCAACAAAAAGTTTATTTTTACCAAACAGTTTAATTTTTGATCAGAAAAAAATGAGATTTCTTCTAAAAGATATCGATTTTTAAACCCCAACAAAAATTGAATTTTCTACAAAACAGTTGAATTTTTAAAAAAAAATTTTCGTTCAACCCAAAAAGATGATATTTCTGCTAAAAGAGATCACTTTTTAAACCAAAAAAAATTGAATTCTTTGTAAAAACAGTTTAATTTTTGAACAAAAAGTACAAGATTTTTACTACAAGATATCGATTTTTACCCCCCCCCCCCCCTAAAAAATCGAATTTTCTACAAAACAGATGAATTTTCAACAAAAATTTTTCGTTCAACCAAAATTTATGAGATATCTACTGAAAGTGACCAATTTTTTAACAAAAAAAAATTGAATTTTCTATCAGAATAGTTTAATTTTCAATTAAAAACGAATTCTTTTGACTAAATTGTTCAATTTTCAACAAAAAGTTTACTTTCAATGAAACAGTTTAATTTTCAACCAAAAAATATATGGGATTTTTACAAAAAGATATCGATTTTTAAACCCACACAAAAAATTGAATTTTCTACAAAACAGTTGAATTTTCAACAAAAATTTTTCTTTCAACCAAAACAAATGAGATTTCTACTAAAAGAAAGAATAAAATACTGTTACATTTCATCTACACAAAATTTTTTCTGCACGCAATACTTCCTACAGAGAATTTAATATCATATTTATCCTACACAAAATATTTTGCACACAGAATATATCCTACACAGAATATATCCTACACAGAATAAATAGTTATTACTGTATCCTGAAATTTTATAAAAAATATTGCACAAAAAATCATTCTATCCAATATTTTTCCTGCATGAAATATATTTTACGCAGAATTAAATAGTTATCTTGTATATCATGAAGATACTCTCAAAACATTGTACACAAGAATGTTATGTCCAATATTTTTCTCACACAGAATAGCTTGCCTCTTACCCGGTGTCATATGGTATTTTTAATTTAATCTGAAGCAAAACTTTTAAATCAAATCTTTTACATATATTGTTTACATATATGATTCATATGTATTGTTCACTTATATCACTTGCCTTCAAAGCATAACTGATATCGTATTTTATATTCTCCCTTGGGAAATAATTTGTGTAAAATATGCTTCATGCAGGAAATGTTTCACACTTATTATTTTTGTGTAGAATATGCCTCTGTAGAATATATTTTGTGCAAGAAAAACATAACAGTATGAAACAATATTAAATTATGTGTAAGAAACATACGATCAGTATACGTTGCGTACAATACGTACATCATAAATTTATGTAGAAACGTGTGTAACTCGAATTTTTAAACCGAAAATATGAATTTTCAACAAAAAGTTGACTTTCAACCAAACAGTCGAATCTTCGCCCAAATAACAACATTTTCAACCAACAAAAAACCAATTCTGAAAAGAATAGTTTAACGTTTAACTAAAGAGATGACCCTCTGCCAAACAGTAGCATCTGTAACCAAAAGATTAAATATCTACCAAAAGAGTTGAATTCCCAGCCAGAAAAATTATATATAGTTTATACATAATGTGCAATATATATAATTTCCATTTACTTTCTATAACAATTGTATAACACAAATAAATATTATATATAATACTCCACACTATATATAATTTTTTCGTCAGTGTTTTTAAATCGAACATACGAATTTTCAACAAATCCAGACATGTCCTGACAAACCACAACATTGGTTACCCTACAACAGTTCCAACTCACTTTTTCACCACACTACCACTTGCCTAAATAAATAAAACCATCCGTTTTTGAATAATTCCAAAAATTGATCACGATTCACAAATTAACGTAAAAAAAAAGAAATAAAAAACGACCCTTCGAAGAACTTTCAAGTGCATCTCCAGCTGACGACACATCGAAGTCTGAGAGACATATATCGTGTTCTGACTGCTGGCACATGAGAGCTGGAGGTTAGCATATGATATGCTTCATACGATGTATGCGAGTTGGTATTGAGTCACGAGGTAAGTGATGGCGGGAGGGGGGCGGGCAGGGGGAGCATTGAAGCAAGGAAGGGGAGCGTGGTGAGACGCGGTGGTCGCTAGGGCGTGCAAGGGGAAGGGGCGGATGAGGGGGGCTAAAAGCAGGCCTGTTGGTTGGTTTCAACGATATTTGTTTATATTTACACAATAAGCAACAGCCCCGCCGGTTGGGCCGCTCTGTATGCCTCTGCCGCTTTTAGTGTTTAGTCCTCGCTACTCTCTCGGCGCGTTAACGTTCGCTTTGCGTTTCCCCGCTTTTTTTAAACCTCCCGACAAAAGAATCAAAAGTCTTGAGGTCCTTTCCCGCGAAACTGATTCGTTATCCTTCACGCGTGTCGTGACTCCTACCGGCTGTGGCGTGAAGGATCGCTCGGTACCGTGCAGTGTGGTGCATGTGCGGTGTGGTGTAGTGCGGGGTTGTCCATGCCGCGTGGGGAGTGGCGCTATTTTTAAAATTAGAGATAAGCGACTTATCCTCAGTGTCATTAAACAATCATATTTTGAAAAAGTTCGATACGATGGGAACCTTAAGTTGGGTTCCTGTTTGCAGTAAAGGAAGCGGAAGTGATCGGAAACATTGGTTCTTCTGAGTTGAATTTTCACGTTTGAACACGAGCTGTTTTGATAAGCTGTTATGATAATAAGTAGAGTAAATGAACGCTCTCTTTTGAATGTGGATTACGTGACGTAATGCAAATATTCCTAAAATAAAAATAAATCTTATGGTGAAGAAGGAGGCTCTATTCGCAAGTGGATGTATGACCTTGAAGTGAAATTTGAGTCGGAAGGAAGGATACAAGATCAGTGAGAAGATTCGGTTGATGAGCCACCCGGCGAAAATGAAGTAAAGATTCTAATTGTTCAACAATGATTTCAACTCGAGATAGTGTCCCGATTTGAGATTAATCAAGAATGCATTAAACAATTAATCTCAGAATAAGTCGCTTGAACTTTGGAAAGTACTAGGGTTATTTTTGGATAATGTATAAGATAAGAATCTTGGTAAACAAATATAAGTTTTAATTGCTGGGTAAATAAAAAATATGACTTTATCAGTTTATTAACGTTTTTTCGTCATCTTTTATTGTCCACCTTCGAGGCTTTCTTAATATAGAATCGGAAGAGTTTAGAGATAATTTTAGAGACTTGTTGTATTTAAAATTATAAATGATAAGTCGAGCTACATTGAAAAGAAAATTAAGCGATGAACAATCAAACATGATACAATAGCAATTTAGGTGTCATGTTTAAATGTCGTGATTTTAGGACGATGGCATAATGGATCATGACACAGACGGAGACGGCGCGATCAACCTGTCGACGTCGCAGAGACCCTCGGCCTCAACTACCCCTAATGGTGATACCCCCACCTACGCCCAAGATCAACAAGACAACGATCAGG
>JAUELO010000100.1:6997238-7015762 GCA_032357855.1 Amphibolips quercusostensackenii
TGGGCTTTTTTTACCTTCTCCTCCCTCTAAAGTAATCTACTTGCTGTCTGAAGACGGCTTGTGTGTTTATAAATTTTTTTAAATAAAATTAATTTACAGAACATATTTTTAAAAAATTCGTGTTATGGTGTAGAAAATTAATCTTCTTAGTTGAAAATTCAACTGTTTGGTAAAAATTTTAAAAAATATATTTATTTTATTGAAATTTTGTCTTTCTTTATAGAAAATCAATCTTTTGGGTTAAAAATTCATATTTTTAGTTTCGAAATTCAACTGCTTTGTAGAAAACTTTTTTGTTGACTGCAAAATTGAACAATTTAGTGAGAAATTCAACTATTTGATCCTAAAGAGAAAAATATCAACTTTAGATCTGTATTACAGCCAGAGACTGGCAGGACGTCCCGGGCCCTGCGCAGCCAGAATACTTTTTTGAGGGCCTGGCAGCACCAAGTCATTTTCTTGTCACATAGAAATTTTTTCCAGTTTTGGGCCATCCATAAATAACCTAATCAATTTTGGACTTTTTGACTTCCCCTAAAGTTAGTTAAATTTTCAACCGAAAAGATGAATTTTCAACTAAAATGATGAATCATCAACCAAAAAATCAAGAGAGATTAATTATGAACAATAAATATAATAGTTAATACTCGTTATTCATCCAAAAAAGATTTGAATTTCAAATTTAATTTTAGGAAAGTTGAATTTAATAAAAAAACTATTTTTCACCAAAATAATTCAATTTTTCAACAAAACAGATTAATGATCAACTAAAATGATAACCCTTTAAGTAGAATAAATTAATTTTCAGTTTAAAAAATTAATTTTCGGTTGAAAAAATTAATATCCAGTAAAAAAATTAATATCCAGTAAAAAAATTAATATCCAGTAAAAAAATTAATTTTTAGTTAAAATAATTAATTTTTAATTCGAAAAATTAATTTTCAATAAAAAAGGATTTTTCGGGAAGACAGGTAAATTTGAAGAAAAAGTAATGAATTTCCATAAAATAATTAATCATCGATCAAATAAAAAAATTTTACAAGCAAGATCAATTTTCAACCAAGTAGTTGGATTTTCAACCAAAAACGCTCAAATCTCGACGAAAAATGTGATAATTGGTAATAATTTAATAATTTTTTCAAATTCTGATTTAAGAAAAGTTTAGTTTAATAAAAAAGTTATTATTCAACAAAATATATCAATATTTCAACAAAATAAATTAATTATTAACTAAAATAATAAATCTTCAACTAGAATACATAAATTTTTAATTTTAAACTTTAATTTTTATTTTTTAAGAACGATTATTCAACAAAATAAATACATTTTCAAGACACGAGATGAATTTTCAGCTATAATAATTAATCATGAGCCAAAAATATAATTTTTTTTTAAATCAGATCAATTTTCAACCAAGTAGTCGCATTTTTAACCAAAAAAGATTAATTCCTAAACAAAACTGTAATGATTAATAAAATTCAAACACAAAAATTTTATAAATTATGAAAAGTTGAATTTAACGAAAAAACTGTTTTAAAACAAAATATTTCAATATTTCACCAAAATAGATCAGTTTACAACGAAGTACCATGGCGGCGCAAGGCCCGTGACGTCCCGCCACCCCAGGCCTCGACTACAGCATGGAACTGAAGCTGATAGTTTTCTCTTTAGGAAGAAAAAGTGCAGATGGTAAAACCTGCTACTGATTGCAATAATCCTTGTTATTGAAGAAAGTTGATATTAACTTTTTAATAAATTTTTGGAAAAAATTTCAAAACATTATTTTTTAAGAAATTTGTTAAATTTTCAACCAAAAAGATGAATTACTCGTAATTCAGCTAGAATTAATCATTCAAAATTTAAATTTAAAAAAGTTAATTATAATAAATAGACTATTTTTTAACAAAATAATTTAATATTTTGACAAAAAAGATAAATTATTCACAGAAATTAAAAATTTTCAACTGGAATAATTAAATTTTCAGTTAAAGAAAATTAATTTTCGATAAAAATATAAATTTTTAGTTTAACAAATTAATTTTCAGTTTAACAAATTAATTTCCAGTCAGAAAAATAAATTTTCAATAAAAACATGAATTTTCAATAAATTAGATTCATTTTCAAATAAAGAGATGAATTTTCAGCTAAAATGATTGATCGGCAACCAAAAAAAAAATTTGTTTTGAATTGAGAAAAGTTTAATTTATTTTTAAAAAAAAACTTTTTTTGACAAAATAGTTAAACATTTTGACAAAATAGATGAATCATCAACTAAAATGATGAATTATCGGCTAAAATACTTAAATTTTTAGTTTAAAAAATTAATTTTCATTTTAAAAACACGAATTTTCAAGGAAATACATAAATTTTCAACCAGAGATGAATTTTCAACAATAACAAAAATTAATTTTCTACAAGAAAGATCAACTTTAAACATTTAGTTATTAAAATATATTAAAAATTCCTTCAAATCTTTCAAAATATACTGAAATTTGGATTTAATTCTAGTTAAAAAAAAAAAATCGTCCTTCGTAGCTTGGTGGGTTTAAGCACCAGACAGGCAATCTGTAGACCTGAGTTCGAATCCCAGCGGAGCTAGAGAGGATTTTTTTTGATTCCTGATTTTTTCATTCCTGATAGTTACTTAAAATGCTTCTTACAGAAATTTCATTACTTTTCCTTGATTTCCAGTTTTTCCCTAAAAACTTTTCACCGTTTCCATTGTTTCATTTACGTAGTTAGACTCGCTAAAAGTAAATACAGAATTTGTTCAAAAGTCTTTCAGTTTATTCAATTATTGATAGCTCACTCGGCCCCTATGTTTACTTTGTTTATACATTAGACCTATAATTATTACATCAATAATCACCAGTGTCATATTTAGTTTCGACTTTCATAAAAAAAGTTCTGTTTGTAATATTTTCTAAAAAAAACTTCTACTTTTATTGTTTGTTTAACAACTGATTAATGTGAGGGAGGATCTTCGCTATTCGTCACTGATGTAGTATCTGTTCTAAAGAAAGGATTCTCGGACGAAAGGCCTCGTAGTTTTAGATAGTAGAACTTAATTAAAAGCACGCGCGATGATTATTTGCAGAGGCGTGTTCGCCGTTTATTTTGGAAATTGCGTCCCCTGGCGTTTCTCGGGAACGCTGAATTGCCAAAGCCGGAATCTGTTGAGAAGAATTGAACAAGCCAAATGCGCCCAACTTGAAATGCGTCATTCACGTCCTGTTACGAAAATAACAATAACGAAGAAGATAAACAGTCAGCTCTGAGGGGTGGAAGACATACAGGATGCTTTTTGCTTTTTTAAGAAATAAAAAAATAATCCCCTCATTTCAGGATTAACGGAAAGCAAAGAAGTAAAAAAGAAGATAACATTGAAGAAAATCAAAAGAAAGCAAAGATAGAAAAAATAGGGCTAGAAAGAAGCTAATTAAAACTGACAATCTCAAAGATACACTCACCACATATTAGAGTTGACTCGGCTGCGGATTGCGACAAAAATTCAATTTTTATTTTAAAATAAATATAATAATGCTCTTGAGATATTAAGCTTCTTAATACAGGTAAATAAAGTTTGATGTAAAAAACGTAGCTAATACCTAGAAAACGGATGTGGGATTTGACAATTTCAAGGTGATGCAGACCACGGATTAAAGTAGACTTGGCCGCGGATTGCGACAAAAAATTCAATTTTTAGTTTACAAATCAAATATAATCATGATTTCGAGATGTTAAGTTTCCTGATATAGGTGAATCAAGTTTGATGTAAAAAATTCAACTAATTTCCGGAAAACGGATATGCAGATGCTTTTAAAGTGACACTGACCACAAATTAGAGTTGACTCGGCTGCAGATTCCGATAAAAAATTCAATTTTTAGTTTAAGAAAATTAAAACCATGCTTCCTAGATGTTAAGTTTCTAAATACAGATAAATAAAGTTTAATAGAAAAAAGTTGTCTAATTCCTCGAAAAAGGATGTGGTAGTTGACAATCTCAAAGTGACACTGACCACAAATTGAAGTAGACTCGGCTGCGGATTGCAACAAAAATTCAATTTTTTAGATTGAAAACCAATTTTAATCATGCTTTCGGGATGTTAAGTTTCTAAATACAGGTAAATAAAGCTCGATGAAAATAAGTTAGCTAATTTTGAGAAAAATGTTGTAAAAATTAACAATCTTAAAGTGACACTAACCACAGATTGAAGTAGACTAGGCTGCGGATTGCCATTAAAAATTCAATTTTCAGTATAAAAAAATTAAAATCATGCTTCAAAAATGTTAAGTTTTCAAATACAGATAAATAAAGTTGGATGTTAAAAATTTAGAATATTCTGACAAAAAGGAAATGGAAACTGATGATCTGAAAGTGACACTGACCACAAATTGGAGGTGACCTTGCTGCGGATTGCAATAAAAAAATCAATTTTAAATTTAAAAATCTAATAAATCATGCTTCAGAGATGTTCAGTTTCTAAATAAAGGTAAATAAAGTTGGTTGTCAAAAAATTCAGCTAATTTTGAGAAAACAGATATAGAAATTTACAATCTCAAAGTGATACGTACCGCAAATTGAATTTGACTCTGCTGCGGATTGCAATTCTAATTCAATTTTCAGTCAAAAAATTACAATTATGCTTATGAGATATTAGGTTTTCAAATGCAGCTAGATAAAATATGATGGTCAAAAGTTAGAAAGTTACTAGAAAACGGATGTGGGAGTTGACAATCTCAAAATGACACTGACCACAAATTGGATTAGACTTGGCTGCGGATTGCGACAAAAAATTTAATATTCAGTTCAGAAATCCGGTAAAATCATGCTTTAAAGATGTTGAGTTTCTAAATACAGGCAAATAAAGTTGGACGTGAAAAATTGAGCTAATTCTGAGAAAACGGATATGGAAACTGACAATCTGATAGTGGACACTGACTACAAATTAAAGTTGTCTCTGCTGCGGATAGCGATAGCAAATTCAATTTTCAGTTTGAAAAATTGAAAATCATACTTCCGAGGTGTTAAGTTTATAAATGCAGGTAAATAAAGTTTTCAAGTAAAGTCCTAGAAAACGATGTGGCAGTTGACAATCTCAAAGTGACACTGACCACAAATTGGAGTAGACTCGGCTGCGTATTGCGACAAAAAATTCAATTGTCAGTTTAAAAATAAAATATCATGATTTCAAGATTATAAGTTTCTTTAATACAGGTAAATCAAGTTTGATGTAAAAAAGTTAGCTGATTCCGAGAAAACGAATATGGAAACTGCCGATCTGAAAGCAACACTAACCACAAATTGGAGTTGAATCGGCTGCGGATTGCGACAATTCAATTTTCAGTTTAAAAAAATTTTAATCATCCTCAATTTTCGGTTAAAAATTCAACTTTTTTGTTGAAAATTTGTCTTCTCGGTTTGAAAATTTTACTATTTTGGTAGAAAATTCAACTATTTGGATAAAAATTGACTTTTTTGTTTAAAATCGTCTTTTGGGTCTCAAAATTCATATTTTCGGATTGGAAATCCGTATTTTTTTCGTTTAAAATTCCATTTTTCGTTTAAAATGGATAATTCTCAGTTGAAAATTTGATAACTTGGTTAATAAATTTAGTAAAAAATTAATTTTCTTGATTAAAAACCTAGGTACTTGGTTGCAAGAAATATTTCATAAATTTTCGGAAATGTTCCCAAGTTTTTAAATATTTGTAATCTATTTAAAACGTCCTTCATTTCAAAAAGTATTTTCAACTGACTCAATTTTTCTTAAAATTTTGATAGATCATTAAAAGAAAAAAAATTTCTTATAATTTTCTAAATTCTCCCAGGAATTTCAAGAAAATTTTTTTATCCTCTTGCAACCTTTCGACATTTTTTTAAAGCTTGTAAAGTTTTTTTTCGAAATCTTTAAAAAGCTACATTTCTAAAAATCTTCTATAATTTAAAATTCTTCTGATTTCTTAAAGTTACTCGATTTTTTTTTGATTTTTTAATTTCAATAAACTGTGAAATTTTGCTTTAAAGTATTCTACAAACTTTTTCGAAAGTTGAGGAAATCGCTTAAAATGTTTAAAAACTTTCTTAATTTTTTCTTAAAATTCATTTTTAAAAATAAAAAAGCATTTTTATTTTTCACACGAATCTCCTGAGTTTTTGTTGAATTCTGCAAAATTAGAAAAATTGCCTTAAAATCTTTTAGATTTTTTTTTGACAATTTTAGAAATCTTTTGAAATCTTTTTATATCTTTTTAAGTAATCTCTTAAAAATAATTTCACGAAGTAAGAAATCATTTTTAATTTTTCCTAGGAAAAATCATGTTAAATTTTCTCGTGAATCTTAAGAACCTTTTTTTTTATTTTTTTCATCTTTGAAAAATTGTTAGGAATTTTTCAAAACTTTTGTAAAATCTTTAAAAATTTTAAAACCTTTGTGTAATTTTTTGACATCTTTTTGAAATTTTAATAATATTTCTGAAATATTTATGAAATCTTTCTTGAATTTTTGTTTGTGAATTTTTTTTTGCTTGTTTTAAATCGTTAAAATCTTTTGACATCTACTGTTCCATTTTTAGTCAAAAATTGATCTTTTCTAGTTTAAAATTCAATAATTTAAATGACAATTAGTCTTGTTTGATAGAAAATTTAACTATATTGTTAAAAATACGCATATTTTGTTTTAAAAAATCGATTTTTAAAAATAGAAAATTATCTTCTTTGAAAGTTAATGCTTTTTTAAAATTTATTTAAACTTTTTATTTTGATTTTTTAATTACTCAAAATTATTTTTTAGTTAAAAATTCATATTTTTTGGTAGAAATCAATCTTCTTAGTTAAAAATTCATCTTTGGTCAAAAATTAAATTATTTCATTTAAATATTCATCATCTTAATTGAAAATTGTCTTTTTCTTTAAAATTTAATCTTCTTGTTAAAAAATTCTAGTAGTCCAGTTAAATATTAACCATTTTAGTTAAAAATTTATCTTCTAGGTTTGAAATCAAATTATATGGTTAAAAGTTAATCTGTTTTGATAAATTTTTCTTTTAAGATTTATAATTTTCATGAAAAATTTATTTCTTGGGCTGAAAAAAATGATCTATTTCATTGAAAAATTGAAGAATAATCTATTTCATTGAAATTTTTTTTTTTTTTTTTTTCTTGATGAAAAGGGATTTTTTTTTAAATTTGAATATTTTGTTGAAAATTCATATCCTTTTTTGGTAAAAATTACTTTTTTTCAATTGAAAATTTAACTATGATACCAGTTGAATATTCCATAATATTAATTAAAAACTTATTTCTTCTGTTAAACATTCATTTTTTGACTCAAAATTCAATTATTCAATTTTTGGTTGAAAAATGATATTTTTCAGTTGAAAATTCTTCTTTTTTGGTATAAATTATTCTTCTTGGCTAAAAATTCATCTGTTTGTTTAAACATCAATTTTTTTAACTTTAAATTGAATTATTTAAGTTTTGGTTGACAATTTATGTTTTTTTTCTCAGTAAAAATAAATTTTTGTTAGTTTGAAAATTCAACTATTTCAGCTAAGAATTCATCGTTTTTGTTGAAAAATTATGTTTTTTGTTTAAAATTCATTTATTCTAGTTAAAGTATTATTATTTAGAGTTGAAATTCACAAGTTGGGTTAAAAATTAATTTTATTGACTAAGAATGTAACTATTTCATTTTCGGTTAAAAGTTGATTTTTTTAGTTAAAAATTCAACTATTTGTTTGAAAATTTGTCGATTTTAATTCAAAATTTAACTATTTCCTTAAAAAGTTCATGCTTGCTTTTAAATTGTATTTTTTAATAGAAAATTAATCTTATTGTTAAAAAATTAATCTTGCTGTTTAAAAAATTTAGTAAAAATTAATTTTTGTCATTTTAAAAATTCCACTATTTCAATTAAAGATTTATCATTTTAGTTGAAAATTTGTCTCTTTGCCTTAAAACTCAACTATTCTAACTACTTTTTTTATTTGAAAGTTTAACTCTCCCATTTTTGTTGAAAATTCATATTTTCTAGAGGAAAATTTAAGTATTTGTTTAAAAATTTAGTTATTTTGAAATTTTTCGCATTGTTCTGTTAAAGGATGTTTAAAATGAACGTGATAAATTACAATAAATTTTGTGCAAAAGGGGCTTCTTCAGAAAGAGAAAGCGGTTTTTGTGAAATTAAATGAAAATGAATTAATTCCTTTAAAGCAAGCTGAAGACGAGTGGTCGATGGAGTGAGAGAAAGTTTATATGAAGGACAGTAGGAAAAGCAGGAGATGGATGGAAGGCCGATTAAAATACGCCAAAGGAAAATAAGGAGAGAGAGAAAGAGATGACGAAAGAGAGAGAACGAAAGAGAGAGAGAGCGAGAGTGAGTGAGCGAGCGAGAGGGGGGAGAGAGAAAGAGTGTCTAAGGGTTGGGAGAGGGGAGTAAAGCGTCGGGTAGAATAAACACATAGATGTTTTCTTTGTTCCTCTAAACTAAACAACCAGCGAGGAATCTAAACACAGGCCAGAACCCAAATTGAATTTAGCCGCCGCGTCGCCGCCGCCTCCATCTCTTCCTTCAGCCGTTCTCAGCGAAACGGTGATGGAATAGTGGGGTAACTAATATTTACCACCCTCCACTACTGGCACCGGTGGGTCACCCTCGCATCGCCTCGCACGGCGGCATCGCCTTGCACGGCCTCGCCTCGTTCCAGTGCTTTCAAACATCGCGGTATCCTTTTCAAATACCATATTTAACGCATACAGTGCCGGGGAAGAATCGGAAAAACCTACCGACCCCAATACTCGGAAAGTCCCGTCTCCACTGCATAATTCTGCTTATTTTAAAAACCCGTAACGGATCACTTCTTCCCCTAGAATTTAGAGAAAATCTATTCACATCATGAGGAAAAATGTGTTCTCAAGATGATCAGAGTTAGGATTTTTTTCTGATGATTTCCGTAAGAAATAGTTCAGTTTCAACCAAGATCACTTTTATACGAAACTAAACGAATTTTAACCGAATTAGATACATTTTCAGATAAATAAATTAAAGAATGGATGGTGTCGGAAGTCCAAATTTTATTAGGTTTATTTTTAGTTTATATTCTTTAATTTTTAACTGAATAGTTGAATTATTAAACTGAAAAAGCATTTTTTTACCAAAAAATTGAGTAGAAAAATTTTTATTTGAGAGAATTAATTTTCAACAGCAAAAAAACGAATTGTCTACAGAGCAGTTTATTTTTTTTAACATATAATTAAATTTTACACCAAATTATTGAATTTTTAAACAAAACAAAAAAACGAATTTTCTACAAAACAATTGAATTTTCAACCAAATATTGAAATTTTCACCCAAAAAGGGGATTTATCAACAAAATACATAAATATTAAATTAAATACATAAACTTTCAGCCAAATTGGTAAATTTTTTAATTAAAAAAAGCAATTTTAAACAAAAAATTGAGCAGATAAGTTTTCATTTAAGAAAATCAATTTTTAATAAAAAAACGAATCTTCTGTAAAGCATTTTTTTTAACCAAAAAGGGTGATTTTTTACTAAATGGTTAAATTAAAAAAAAAACTTTTTTACGAAAGCATTGAATTTTCAACCGCGTAGTTTAATTTTTAACAAAAAAGGTCAATTATCAACAAAATACATAAATTTGTAACTAAATAGTGGAATTTTCAACCAGAAAAGACAAATTTCTAACAAAATATACAAATTTTTAGCTAAAAAGTTGAAGTTTTAATTTAAAAAGACAAATTTTTTTTAAAAAATGAATAGGTAAATTTCCATGTAAGAGATTTCGTTTAAAAATAAAAAAATAATAATTTCTACAATACAGTTGAATTTTTTACCAAATAGTTGAATTTTCTACCAAATTGTCAAATTTTCAACAAAGAAGAAACGAATTTTCTAGGGAACAGTTGAATAAATTTTTAACTGAACAGTTAAATTTATGACAAAGAAGATTCATTTTCTACCAGAAAATTTTAAGAATGGATGTAATGTTCGTCCAAATTTTATTTGTTTAATTTTTAGTTTATATTTTCTTCGTATCAAAAATTTTTGAAATAAATAGTTGAATTTTAAAATCAAAAGGATTAATTTTAAATAAAAAAGGTCATTTTTTTAAATTGAGTAGATAAATTTTTATTTAAAAGAATTAATTTAAACAAAAAAGAAACGAATTTTGTACAAAACAGTTACATTTTTAACCAAATAGTTCAATTTTTTAAACTAAAAAGAGCAAATTTAAACAGAAAATTGAGAAGATGAATTTTCATGTAAGAAAATTAATTTTCAACAAAAAAAACGAATCTTCTACGAAGCAGTTTAATTTTTTATCAAATTTTTAACTTTCAACAACAAGAAAACGAATTTTCTGCAAAAATACATAAATCTTTAACTAAATACAATATTAGCCAATTAGTTGAAGTTTCAAATTAAAAACAACAATTTTTGACAGAAAATTGAGTGAATAAATTTTCATCAAGAGAATTAATTTTCAACAAAAAAAAACGAACAAATTTTCTACAAAACAGTTTTTTTTTAACCAAATAATCAAACTATGTACCAAATTGTTAAATTTTCAACCAAAGAAAAAAACAAATTTTCCACAAAGCAATTAAATTTTCAACTAAATAATTCTCTTAAATAAAAATTTATCTACTAAATTTTTGACAAAAAATTGAGTAGATAAGTTTTTGTTTAGCAGAATTAATATTCAACAAAAAAAAGAAGAATTTTCTGCAAAACAGTTTAATGTTTTGTAAAATAGTTGAATTTTCCAAGAATAGTTGAATTTTGAAATTAAAGAGAGTAATTTTCAACAAAAAATTTATCAAATAAATTTTTATTTGAGCGAATTAATTTTCAACAAAAAACAATTTTTCTACAAAGCAGTTTAATTTTTTACCAGATAGTTAAATTTTCTATTCAATGTTTAAGTTTTCATAAACAAAAAAATAAACGAAATTTTTAAAAAACAATTAAATTTTTAATCAAATAGTTGAATTTTTACATTAAAAAGAGCAGTTTTTAACAAAAAATTAGGTGGATAAATTTTCACTCTGGAGAATTAATTTTCAACAACAAAAAAGGAGAATTTTCTGCAAAAGATTTTAATTTTTCACTGAATAGTTAAATTTATAGCAGAAAAGATTAATTTTTTACCAAAAAAGATGAGTTTGTAACAAAATACATAAATTTTTATTCAAATAGTTGAATTTTTAAACTAAAAAGAGCAGTTTAAAAAAAAAATTGAGTGGATAAATTTTTATTCTAAAGAATTAATTTTTAACAAAAAAGGGGGATTTTTTGCGAATTAGTTTAATTTTTTACTCAATAGTTAAATTTATAACAAAGAAGATTAATTTTCTACTAAAAAGACGAGTTTGTAACAAAATACATAAATTTTTAATCAAATAGTTGAATTATTGAACTAAAAAGAGCAATTTTTAACAAAAAATTGTGTAGTTAAATGTTCGTTTGAGATAATTAATTTTCAACAAAAACCAAAACAAATTTTCTACAAAAAAATTGAATTTTTAACTGAATACATAAATTTTCAGACAAATAGTTGAATTTTTAAATTAAAAAGAGCAACAAAAAAATCAGATAAATTTTCATTCAAGAGAATTAATATTCAACAAAAAAAAATTTTTGTTACAAAACAGTTGAATTTTTCACTAAATAGTAATTGAATTTTATAAATAATTGTTGAGTTTTCGAAAAAAATTTTTATTTATAACAGTTAAATTTTCTGCCAAATAGTTAAATTTTTAACCAAAAAGGTAAATTTTCATCATAGAGGATCAATTTTTTTTTAAAAGATTAATTATCAACAAATTTCATTAGTTTTTAACTAAACAATTGAATTTATAGCAAGTAAAAATAATTTTCTACGACAAAAGGCGAATTTTTAACAGTTTTCTACGAAACAGTCAAATTTTTTACCAAATAGTTCAATTACTACAAAAGTGTTGAATTTTCAACAAAAAAAAAACAATTTTTTTACAAAACAGTTTTAACGAAGAAAATTAATTTTCTACAAAAAAAGACAAATTTTTAACAAATTACATAATTTTTCAACGAAATAGTTTAAAAGAATGTATCTAACGTTAATCCAAATTTTATTTGATTCATTTTTAGTTTATATTTTTTTCGTTTGCAAAAAATTTTAACTAAATAATTAAAGTTCTAAACTAAAAAGATTAATTTTCAACAAAAAATTAGGTAATCAAATTTTCATTTGATCGAATTAATTTTTATTTCAAAAACAATTTTTCACAAAAATGTTTAATTAAATTATAAATAGATTTATTTTCCTATCAAATTGTTGAACTCTCAAGTCACAAAGACAAATTTTTGACCAAAAAAAAGTTATTTTCAAGAAACTACATAAATTTTTGACTAAATAGTTGAATTCATAATGAAGAAAATTAATTTTCTACCAGAAAAGACGAATTTTGGAGAAAATAAAAAAATTTTTAACTAAATAGTTTAAACAATGGATGTGACGCTGGACCAAATTTTATTCAAATAATTTTTAGTTCATGTTTTTTTTCGTTTTTAATTTTTTTTAACTTAGTAGTTGAATTAGTTGAATTTTTGATCTAAAAAAGATCAATTTAGAAAAAAATGGCGTGGTTAAATGTTTATTCAAGAGAATTAATTTTTAATTTGAAAAAATAATTTTGTACAAAACAGAATTTTCAGCTCGAGAATATGAAGTTTTAACAAAGTAGTTACATTTTTAGTTAAAGAAAATTATTTTTTGCAAAAAAGAAACGAATTTTAAACTAATGTTAAGAATCTACGACCAAAAGGTATTTGTATTAAACTCTTTTAACAAAGAATTTCAATTTTAAACCAAGAAGTTCAGTTTTTAACCTAAGAAGATAAATTTTCAAAAAAAGTGTAATAGTTGATACTTAAACAAAAAAAAAATCAAATAAATTACTTGAATCCCGAACTAAAACGGATTAATGTTTGACCAAAAAGATGCAATTTTAATCAAAAAATTTTATTTTCTATCTAAAACAGATGAATTTTTAACAAAATACATCAATTTTTCAACAAATAGTTAAATTTTCTATGAAATCATTCAATTTTTCAGCCAAAGATACGAATTTTCCACAAAACAGTTGAATTTTTAACTAAAAAGTTTATTTTCAAACAAAAGAGATCAATTTTCAGTCAGTTGAATTCTTAACCCAAAAAAGGGAAGTTGCTCATATATTTGGATGCATGGAAATATTTTTGTTGTGCCTTTAAATTAACTGATTGTGAGTTTTATCGCCATTTTGGATGCTGCATTTCAAGGGATTTCAAATATTTTACAAAAGTCCTCCCTTTTTTCTTTGGGTAAATAACATTTATTGTAAAATAGGAAAATGGCATTCGTATGCCTTTAATGGAATTGCGCTTGGATGGACGAAAAATAACATTGTCGATTATGCAGCAGTGCTTGAAACATGACGTATATTCATCTATATTCTCTGCAAAATAGCGATGTTCGTACATTCGTACACATGTTATACGCCTCGGATGATCTCATCATTCAAGTGTTTGTTTGCTCAAAAATAAATACCGTACGTTACGCCATCTGCGGGCTATCGTACAATCCTTCAGAGTATAAGCGAAACTTCTGTTCCTTTCAGCAGAGCTATACTGATTATTTATATCACTTTAAACGCCATTATTCGATGTGATTTCTACAATTTTTCATGAATTTAAATAATTTGTATCAGCATGTTGTTATTGTGAACATGAAAAATAGTTTTACACTTGGTAACATGTATCCTTCGAGTTTGGGAATTTTATATAAGGGGCATTTCATTTCATATGAGCGCACTTCCCAAAAAAATGTTTTTGATTTTCTTCAAATTGCGGTATATTGTTGTACTATAGGACCCTATTGTAGATGCAAAACCATAATTCACTATATAGCATGGTTACAGACATATGGAGGGTGTACTTGGTACATTTTGATGTGCAGATTTTCATATGAGCGCACTGCCCAAAAAAATTTTTTTGATTTTCTTCAAATTGCGGTATATTGTAGTACTATGGGACCCTATTGTAGATGCAAAACCATAATTCACTATGTTACATGGTTACCGAAATATGGAGGGTGTACTTGGTACATTTTGATGTGCAGACCATTTTTCGATGAAATAAAACAGCCTTAAAAACAAACCAACCAAATTTTGTGACTAACGGATTTGAAAATAAATTTGACAATCCTTATGATGGTGATAACCATTTTTAAAAAATATATGCTATTCTGTAGCTTTTAAAATTAAAGATTAAAATTACGAATACATGTGTCAAAACACATATCTTCAGATTTGTATGAAATGCGCATTAAAATAATGTTTGCAGCTTCCAGTTTATAACCCTGCGTGAACATCATGGACAATTGTACATTTTGAGAACGGGCATATGTTTTTGAAAAATGGTTACCACTGTCATAAAGTTTTTTTAATTTCATTTCGAATCCATTATTTACAAACTTTATTTGGTTTCGTTTAGAAGCAATAACATTTCATTGAAAAATGGTCTTCACATCAAAGTATACCAACTAACCGCAAATATATTGGTAACACGCAATATGGAAAATCGAAAAACATTTATTTTTGTCAGTGCGCTCATATGGAAATGCCCAGCACATTGTGCTTCAACCAATCATAGGTATATGATGAACATGTTGACAAAATCAGGCTACATTACTTCGTTTGTGTACATCTTAGGCTTCAGAACATGAAAACACTAAAATTGCGCCTGTTCTTGTTCCCAAAATATCTTTAAATAAAATTTACAGCTTTCTAATTATATTTATTACTAATTTGAGTTTATAAACTGCCTTACTTACGTTTTTTGATGAACAGGATTCATTTTCAAGGAGGTCCCGATAGTTCTCTGATGTCATCACATGCCATGTCTTTTGTTTGCCGAAGTATAAATTTGGATAAATCAATCTATTTATTTTCCAAGCATTGTCAATTTGTTTAAGTGAGAGATTTTTTATTTTTACTAGATCGTCATGCGCGCGGTTGTAGCGCGCGCCTATGTAAATTTTGATGCAAAAATAGTAAAATGTTAATAGTGAATAATCATGAATTAGTAAATAATCTGATTATTTATAAATAGGATTAGTATTTAAATTGATTTAAAAACAGTTTATTTTTCTTGTAATTCAGGTGTTTTCTACATTTAAATAATATTAAAAATAGCTGAAATATTATATAATATACAAAGTGTTTTTTTTTCTATAGTAAATGTAAAAAAAAAAGTGTAAAGTTCAAAGATTTTCAGTTAAAATGAAAACATTGTATCTTCATTTTAAACAAATATAGAATAATTAAATTTGCAGTTAAAAAAATTAATTAAAAAAAATAATTTCCAAAATAAATAACGAATTTTTAATAAAATAGTTGACTATTCAACAAAAGAGATGGATCTTCAAACAACAAAATGAATGTTTGACAAGCAAGTTCAATTTTCAACCAAATAATTGAATTTTCAATCAAAAAGTTAAATTTTCTACCAAAAAAGATAAATTTACAAAAGAATACATGAATTTTTAACTAAATATTTGAATTTTCAAACAAAAACAGAAAAATGGAATTTGCGGTAAAAAAATTATTTGAAAAAATAATAATTTTCAACTAGACACTTGAATTCTTAGCTGGCTCTTCAAATAACAAACACAAATTTTAACAAAGAAGTTGAATTTTCAATCAAGAAAATTAATTTTGTACTAAAAAAAGACAAACTTACAATAAAATTCATTAATTTTTAACGAAATTTTTTCAATTTTTAACTTAAAACGATCGATTTTCAACCTGAAACAAAATAATTCAATTTCCAGTTCAAAAATTAATTTAAAAAAATAAATCTAAAAAAGTACATGAGTTTCAACGAGAGAGATAGTGCTTCAAATAATAAAATAAATTTTTAACAAAGAAGTTAAATTTTTAACTAAGTAGTAACTGAATTTTTAACCAAGAAGATTAATCTTCTACCAAAGAAGATAAATTTAGAATAAAATATATAAATTTTCAATCATATTGTGGAATTTTAACCAAAAGTAGAATATTGAAATTTTTAGTAAAAAAAAGTATTTAATAAAAAACAATTTTCAACAAAACAGTTGAATTTTCAGCAAGATAGATGGCTCTTCAAATAATAAAATAAATTTCGAAAAAAAAATTCAATTTTCAATCAAGAAGATTAATTTTATACCAAAAAAGACGAACTTACTATAAAATCCATCAATTTTTAACCAAATTGTTGAGTTTTCAATTAAAAACGATTAATTTTTTTACCGAAAACAAAATAATTAAATTTCCTGTTGAAAAATTAAATTAAAAAAATGAATCAAAAAAAGTAGTTGAATTTTCAACCAGAGAAGATGGATCTTCCAGTAATAAAATGAACTTTTAATAAAGAAGTTACATTTTCAACCAATTAGTAACTGCATTTTCAAAAAGAAAATTAATTTCCTACCAAAAAAGAAAAGTTCACAAGAAAATACATGCATTTTTAACTAAATTGTTGATTTTACAAACCAAAAATGGAATAATGAAAATTTTCAGTTAAAAAAATTATTTAAAAAAATTTGAACCCGATACATTATTGAATTTTTAGCAAGAGAGATGGCGCTTTAAATCATAAAATAAATTTTTAAGAAAGAAGTTTAATTGTTAATCAAGAAGACTAATTTTGTACCAGAAAAGACGAATTCACAATAAAATAGATCAATTTTCAACTAAATTGTTGAATTCCCAAGCAAAAATAGAATAAAAATTTTGGTTAAGAAAAGTATTTTTTAAGGTGAATTCTAAATAAAATAGTTGCATTTTCCATCAAGAGAGATGGATTTTCAAATAATAAAATTAATTTTCAACAAAGAAATTCAATTTATAATATATATAATAAAATACATCAATTTTCAAATAAATTGTATAATTTTAATTCACTGCTGAATGTTTGAATAATTCCCAGGTCAGTACAGGTGCATTTTCCAATCAGATGATAAAAATGTCAAACTTTCTACATAAGCCATATCCCTGTCGGGGTAAGCACTTGTTTCTGAAAAATCAAAAATGCTACAAGGTGTTCACAAAGATGGTATTTTTCAATTTAAGACAGAAAAAGCGACGCTAAAAAAAGTCCTATTATCTGGGAAGATGACGAGAAACTGTTGGAAGCTAATTTGAAACAGCAACATGTAATCAGCAATTACATCATTAAAGTAAAAAAACGGTTTTTCCAGAAAACAGTTCATCCTAATTAGAACGTAGTGTTGATCACTCTGATCATGCTGTTCATAGTGGTCATAGTTTGATAATGTGCACACTATCTCGAAGAAAATAAACTTATGCAAATATTGATCTTCAATTCAAATTCAATAACCTCAACAACATTTGTTTAAGTTTGTTTCAGACAAACGAAGGAACTACCATAGCCAGATTTTGTTGAAATTTTCATCATACCTATGATTGGTTGAAACTTACTGTGTCCAATCAAAACTGATGTTGTTTTACAACTAGATACTTCCTACTAAAATATTATAATCGTGAAAATGGAAAATATTTTTACACTCGGTAACATGTAACATCCTTCAAGCTTGAAAATTACATTATACAAATGAAGGCTGTCTGTAACAGACGAGGATTTAGTAAAACGCAGTCGTGACAGGGAAGTTATGAAAAAAATGTAATTTAAAGAGGTTCACTCCAAATGGCAGACGTCCTTCTCCTACTTGCTTCCGAATAAATACGTACATCCTTCATCCTCTTTGGAATAATCCCTTCCGGTTAATCTGCTCCACGTAGCTTGCAGCGAAAGTCAGTATCTGGGATACCGTCGTGTATTTATCCATTTCGACATTCTATATATTCTTCATCGTCGGACGCTTCAATTCTCACCCTTGCCCTTTTCGTCTCATGATAAAAAAAAGTATAAATAAATATTACGTCTGCTAGGTAGCGCAGTCACTTTTTCAATGAGCATAGAAGGATTGGATTTAAAATGCGGATGGAAATTATTCGTTTATTCATAAAATCTTGCAATTTTTCTTATTGTACCATTAAGCCAAATCCTTTTTGGGATAAGCGTAACTCACTATCTCTCTAGCAATCACCCCAGGTGAAGAGCTTGATGATAACATCATAGTAAGATCCGTACTTTTTACTCTTATCACATCCACTATGTAAAGCTCTCCACGAGGGCCCATTAGTATTCCTTATAAACATAAATGTTTTAAAAATAGCTCTTCTTGCTTTCTGGATCTAATTTTGAAAGGAAAAGCAGAAATAATTTAATGCCAGAAATGTTAGTATTCGAGAAAGGAAACATGGCCAAACGTGTAGGGAAATGAAATGAAAAGAAAAGAGAATAAAGGACGCTTTTGAACCTGTGACGTTTATCTACCGCCGACTGCTCTGTCTCTTCCCTTTTTAGACTGTTCTCGTTCGGACTTGCTTTTTGCTTCTTTTGACACACCAGTAGG
>JAUELO010000100.1:7052209-7062928 GCA_032357855.1 Amphibolips quercusostensackenii
GTTACTTCTCGTATTACACACCTCCTCACTTCCCTGACTTTCCCTCCTTTCATTTTCCTTACTTCTCCTTCTTCCCTGGCTTCCAGTTCTATGGCCCCTCGCTTTCCTTACTTTCCCTCCTTTTATTTCTCTCACTTTTTCTACTTCCGTGGCCTCTAGTTTCCCGAACGACGCTGTATTCTCCTACCCTCATTTTCCCTACTTCTCCTCCACTTATTTCCCATCACTTTTATTTCTCCCCACACTCTTTCGCGTAAACAATTTGGACTCTCTGGACATGAATTGCTACGTGATGTAATTAAGAGTGCCTATTGCTGTGAAAGATAAAAAATAGTCAAAAAAGGGTTATGTAGCCTATTGAGACCTTAGTTTAGTCGTTTAAGGCTTCCACTCCGATACTTACTATCCTCTACTCCACCTAATTTCCTCTACTTCCCATCTCCACACATCAACATTTGCTCACTCTTCCTTCATTAACTTTCTTATTTACTTCCTCTTCACCTTACTTCTCCTACCCCTTTACTTCTAATACTTCTACTTCCATTTTTTCTGCTACGTCTTCTACCTCTCCTACCCTGATTTTTCTTGACATCCTCTACATTCTCTTCCCTGATTTTGCTTACATCCCTCTCTTTATTTGCCGTTACCTTCTCCCCTCATTTCCTATACTTTCCGTCCCATCATTTCCCGTCACTTCCCATACTGCCCCATCCTCATTTTCCCTCCTATTCCTTACCCCTCAATTAGCTTTTTCACCACCCTTTATTTCACCGACTTTCCCTTCCCTCACTCTCCTTACTTCTCCACCTCTCACTTCCTCTACTTCCCGAACCCTTATTTCCCCTACTTTCCCATCCTTGTATTCCCCTCACTTCCCCTACTTCCCCTCCCTTAATTTTTCTGACTTCTCCTGCTTCCTTTTCCATAATTTCGCCCCCCTTTATTTTCTCTTACTTTTCCTACTTTTCCTTCCATCATTCCCCTTCACTTGATTTTCTTTTATTCACCTACTTCCCCTTCCATCATTTCCCCTCACTTCCCCTTGCGGAAAAGTAGTTATTTGTTTGATACTATTACTTTCACTTAAAATAATATTCTTTATTGAAATATTAATATTCTTAAAATTCATAATGTTGAAAATATAACTGTTTTGTTAGAAATTAGTTTTTTTGGTTAAAAATTGATTTTTTAAAATAAAAATTGAACTATTGTGTTAGAAATTGTTTTTTTACAAGAATTGACTTCTAAGTGAAAAATATAATTAATTTAGATAAATATTCCATAATTTTAGTTAACAGTTAATTTCATTAATTAAAAGTAAATTTTTTTAACTAAAAATTTGACTATTGAAATTTTCGTTCGATATTTATCTTTTTTAGTTAAAAATTCCTGTTTTTTGTTGAAAATCTGTCTACTGGTAAAAAATTCATCTTCTACGGTAAAAAAATTTATTTTTTTTGTGTTGAAAACTAATTTTTTTGTTGAAAAATTATAATATTCTAGTTGAGGTTTCATCATTTTAGTTGAAAATTAATCATTTTGGTTGAAAGTAGAAATATTTTGGTAAGGATTTTTTTTTAATAATCGTTTTTAAAGAAAACTTACTTACTTCATTTTTATTGTTGAAAATATTTTTTTTCGTTAAACATTCGACTATTTAATTAAAAATACATTTATTTTGATAAAAATCCGTCTTTTTTGTGAAAAATTCTTCTTTTTTAATTAAAAATTAAACTATTTAGTTAAAAAACCATCTATTTTGTTGAAAATGCAATATTTTTACTTAAAATTTTATGAATTTAAAGCATTTTCAATTGGATTTGATAATCGATTGTTTGAAAAATGCGAAATACGCGAATTGGCATCGAATTTTTTTCAGGATTTGAGTAGACACACTGTACTGTCAAACGGTCCATTTCATCGCTATTGTAAAATTTTTATTTTAGCACTTAACCTATTGCTTAGCCACCATTGACTTTTATTTTAAATTTATATTTCTATAAATCTCTTAGAAACTTTACTTACCTTGAGCAAAAATAAAATTTTTATTGTAGTAATAAAAATTTTATTCGTAATACCTTTGTCTTTAATTTTATTAAATGTTTTGGTTAAATATATCAAAATATTATTTTATTTACAAAAATGCCTTAGAACAATAAAATATTTCTTTAATCCAAAAAAAATAAAGTCACCAAGAAATTTCTTTGAGTCCAAGAAACTTTTCTTTGACCATGTAGCTATGCAAAAATTTTTTTGATTTAAAGAAATTTTGTTTGAATCGAAGAAACTTTTTTTTTGTATGCACTGACAATGTAATTTTCATTTTTAATTTCATTTTTATTTTTAACTTTCATAATGAATTGTTATAATAAAACCGGGAGTTTATAGAGAACGATATTTACTTTTTTATTTTGTTTGATAGACATTCTGACCGGGGAGAATCCTTTAACGAGAGGAAATTATTAATCCGACAAAATATTTTTCAGATATTTTTTGCGGTTCAGTTAAATTCGATTGATAGAAACTTTTTAGAAAGGGTTGTAGAATTTTTTTAAATATTTAGTATAGCATATATAAAGCATAATAATAATTATTATATTGTTATCTAGCAGAATTATTTTGTTTTTTTAAGTATATTTTAATAAAAGATTGTTTTTTAAAATAATTTTTATTCGTTGGAAATAAGTCCGTGTGCGGGAGCAAAACAATTTTTAAGTAAAATGTTCACCTTGTATTTAACGTTTAGACCGCACCAATACTTCCGATGTTTCGCTTTCCCCACTGACGTAAAAGTTTGTTAATATTAAAAGTTAATAAAATTTAATAATTTCTCACTTATTCTAATGTCCCTTTATATACATTTAAAAGTTAGATAACAAAAACTTTTTTTATTTATGTAATTAGTTAAAAATAAATACAGCAGTCTTTGAGACTTCAGGTCTATGTTCCTGCAAAAATGAAACCACTTTCATTCTTAAGGTGCTTCCTCAGGCTTGATTTTTAGCACATGTTTTTTTTTTGATGCCATTTCTACAAGGATGAATTTTTTGATGTAATATTTCAATCACATAATCTAAATGGCAAAATAAATGCTAAAAAAGTATCCTTTTTTTAAAAAATTGTCTTGTTGTTTTTTTTTTTAATTAATCGAAAATATGCTGGATTTGTGCGCCTGGATACGAAAACCCGCCAGCGTGAGAATACCCACGATGATCTGGGAGCGCCTGTTTTTGGTTCATCATGGGTACTCTCGCAGTGGCGGGTTGCTCGTCTCCAGGCACACAAATCCATCATATTTTCGATTAATTAAAAAAACAACAACAACAAAACCATTTTTTGAAAAAAGCAAACTTCTGCAATATTCATTTTGCCATTTAGATTATGTGGTTAAAATATTACATCAAACAAATCATCCTTGTGGAAGTGGCATCGAAAACAAAATACGTAGGCTAAAAATTAAGCCTGAGGAAGCACCTTAATGGATGAGGATCACCCTAATCTGCATCCAGCTGAACCAGAAATTTCAGAAAAGGCTGAACTTCTAAATTCCATTTTTGACCTCAAATTTCTTGATGCCGCCTACATCCTGATGCGAAGAATCTGCTTCTCAGTATCTGGTATCGTAAACGATGAGAGTTTAGCGAAAAAAGGAACTCGAGCAAAAAAAGGAACTCTGAGCAAAAAAAGGGATCCTCGGACCATAAGTCTCCGGGTTCGCCGCATCCTCTTTTCGTTTTCTACCCTTCGGCCGAAGCGAAGGCAGGAGTGAATCACCCTATGGGGTTGTACATGAGTCTAGGCGGTAAATATCAGCCTGCACGCACACAATAGACTTACACAAAAGGAGCCAGAGGTCTCTCACTCTGGCTACACACAATTTTGAGGAGGCCGGATGTGTATATCGTGCGCTAAATTTTTAAGCGTTACTAATTAAAAGGCTAGTTAAACAAAGCATGCCATTGCCCGAGGGGGGTCTGTCTGAGCTGAGCTGGCTTTCCGGGGGTAGTACCACCTTTGCCCCGATTCCTCCATTCCTTTTCATCTACCCTTTACCCCCTCAAAACAAACACGGAGAACTAACTGATTGCACAAAATATCTAGATGATAAATAATTAGTGCTAGGTCTGTCCGGAAAATATCCGACCATGTACTTATTTGTGCTATTTTCAAGAAGTAGACTAACATACGCGCTATTCCTGACGTGTACTGGCGCCTTTTAAACTAATTTTTGAAAAAAAAAAAACTAAAAAAGTTACATGTGATTTCAAAAATTGAATTTAAACAATCATTTAAAAACAGTACAATTTTTTTTCAAATTATATAACTGTGATAAAAATCAATTAAATATTAATAAAGTTTTATTGTATGAATTGTAGAAAATATTCAAGTATATAACCTGAAAATAAATAAACAATTTATGCTACTATTAGAGAAAAATTAAAACTTGATCTGTATATACTTAATTATTATGAAAAAATTAATTTGTCAATAATCAATTATTTGGTTCACAACATAAAAAGCAATCAACACTTATATAACTTTAAACATTCAATATTAATTTTTGACTTAATTTTTTTTAACTTGAAATTTCATTTCTGAAAATTTAAATTATTAGATACCTTTTATGCTTATTTTCAAGAAAATTTAGGTATAATATGTAGGTATAATTTTGAAAATTGTATTCATACACTCAATTTACAACATTAGACACATTTGAAAAATTACGTAATTGAAATAGGGGTATTTTAAATATATTTCAAGTTTTATTATACTTATCATATCCAATATTGATTTACAAAACCTTAAATTATATGATCAATTTATGTCAATTTATTGTTTTTGAATTAAAACTTTTATTTAGGAAAATTTAATTTATTTATAATCTTTTAAACTAATTCCAAAAAATATGAGTTTTAATAAAATATGCTAGTAATTAATTAATCAGTTCACAGCATGAAAAGCCTCAAACAATTATTTTCATTTAAGAATTCTAATAATTTTTTTATTGTATATTTAAAAAAAATTAAATTGTATTTTTATACATTTAATGTACTAATAAACTCTTAAACTGATAAGAACAAAATTAAAATATGCGTACATATAATTTTGAAAATTTAATTTACATACTTATTTACCAACATAACAGACATTTCAGAAAATTATATAATTATAATAAAGGTTTTTTAAAGAAAAAATAAACTTGCATTATAAAAATAATAGCCAATGTTCAGTTACATAACGTTAAACTAGATAATCAATTCATGTTACTCAAGAGAAAAAAATTAAAATTTAATCTTTAAGTATTTTAATGTTGAAAAAAATTAATCAGTCAATAATTAATTAATTAGTTCACAACATTAAAAGCCTTAAGCATTCATTTTTATTAAACCATTAAAATAATTTTTATTTTATACAATATATTTTTTTAAACTTGATATTTTTTTTCTGAAAATTTCAATTATTAATGAACTTTTATACTAATTTTCAAAAAAATTAAAACATATGAACATATAATTTTAAACATTAAATTTAGATTCTCATTTTACAATATTACAAATATTTAGAAAAATTATATAATTGTAACATTTTAAATAAAAAAATCCGGTAAAAAAAATTAATCAGTCAATAATTAGTTAATTAGCTTAAAAGGGAAGTTAGTTAAATTAGTTCAAAAGAAATTTTTATTTCTTGAAATTTGATTTATTAAACAGTTCACAGCATGAAAAGCGTCAAACAATTATTTTCATTGAAGCATTCAAATTATTGTTATGTTTTATATATATATATATTTCATTTATTAATAAACTTTCAAGCTAATTCGAAAATAAAATGAAATATATGTAAATATAATTTTGACAATTAAATTAAGATACTTATTTTACAACATCAAAAACATTTAAAAATATATATAATTGTATTAGAGGTACCTATTTTAAAGAAAAAATTAAATTTTATTATAAAAATAATAGACAGTATTCAATTACAATAGCTTGCAGTAAATAATCGATTTGTGTTACTTAATTGAAAAAGAGTTTAAATTCCAGGTTTGTGTGATCTAATATTTTCAACAAAATTAATTTGTCAATAATAAATTGAACAGTTCATGGAAATATTAAAAAATTTTTTAAATTAAAAATTTTCTTCATTTGAAATTGTATTTATTCTACACATTTATCTTATTAATAAACTTTTATGCTGATTCCAGAAAAAATTAAAACATCTGTGGATATAATTTTGAAAATTGAATTCAGATATTCATTTTACAACATCGCAAACATTACCAAAAATTATATAATTGTCATGTAAGTATTCTAAACCAAAAATAAACTTTTATTGTAAAAATTATATTTAATTTTTAATAACATAACCCTAAAGTATATAATAAATGTATGGTACTCATTAAAAAATAATTAAAATTAAACTATATGTTATTTAATTTTTTGACAAAAAAAATGAATCCGCTAATAATTAATTAATCAGTTCACAAAATAAGAAGCATTATACTATAATTTCCATTAAAATATTAAAATAATTTTTACTTTATATTTTTCTTTAAATTTAAAGTTTCATATATGAAAATTTTATTTATTAATAACTTTTTAAACTATTTTTAGGAAATGTAAGTTTGGAAAGTATCAATCAACAATTAAATAATCAGTTCACAACATAAAAAGCATTCAACATTATTTTTATTGAAACGCTAAATTAATTTTTACTTTATATTTTATTTTGAATTTCAAATTTCATTTCTAAAAATTTAAATTATTAATAACTTTTGGTACTAATTGCAGAAAAAATTGAAACATATGTACATATAATTAAAAAAATTGAATTCAGATAATCATTTTACAACATCGCAAACATTAACAGAAGTTATATAATTGTCATGAAAGTATTTTAAACCAAAAATAAACTTTCATTGTAAAAATTATATTTAATTTTTAATTACATAACCTTAAAGTAAATAATAAATATATTGTACCCAATTAAAAAAATTAAAATTCAACTATATGTTATTTCATTTTTTGAAAAAAAAAATGAATCAGATAATATTTAATTAATCGGTTCACAAAATAAGAAGCATTATACTATAATTTTCATTAAAACATTAAAATAATTTTTGCTTCATATTTTTCTTTAAATTTAAACTTTAATTTTTTAAATATTTTATTTATTAATAACTTTTTAAACTATTTTTAGAAAATGTAAGTTTGGAAAGAATCAACTAACAATTAAATAATCAGTTCACTACATAAAAAGCATTTAACATTATTTTCATTGAAACGTTGAGATAATTTTTACTTTATATTTTATTTTGAATTTTAAATTGAATTTCTGAAAATCTGAATTATTAAAAACCTTTTTTACTAATTCCAGAAAAAAATTGAAACATATGTAAGTATAATTTTGAAAATTGAATTCAGATAATCATTTCCCAACATCACAAACTTTAACAAAAATTATGTAACCAGAATACAGGTATTTTAAATATAAATAAGCTTTTATTATGCAAATTATGTGGCCAATATTTAATTACATAACCTAAAACTGAATAATCAATTTGAGTACTAGTAATTAATTAATCAGTTCACAAAATAGGAAGCTTTAAACTGTAATAGTTACAAAAATATTCAAACAATTTTTTCTTTATATTTTTCTTAAATTTGAACTTTCATTTTCGGAAATTTAATTTAATAATAACCTTTTAATCTTATTCTAGAAAACGCAAGTTTTAATAGAATCAGTTCATAATTGTTTCATCACTTCACAACATGAAAAGCATTGAACAATTATTTTCATTGAAAGATTCTTTTATTTGAAATTTAGCTTTTGTACATTCAATTTATTAATAACCTTCAAGACTAATTAAAAAAAACGTATATATATATATATATATTAATCAATCACTCCACAACATAAATAGCAATAAACCAAAACATTCAAATAATTTTTACTTCACTTTTATTTGATTTGCATTTCAAGAGAGTTCATTGCACACTAAAAATAAAAAATCATCTATCACGCATAATAATCATTCATTAAAAAAATTTATTACAAAATTACAAAATGGCAGCTATCAAGATATCAAAATTACGTGTTTTTATATGAAGAATAGGTGTTTACCATTTAGGGGAGACATCTGTCAGGTCCGCTACTAAGTGGCACAAATCTGCGAATCTAGTCGGCTAGTGTACGCGTCGCTTTTCAGGATGACGATGCGCACCGAACAAAGAATTTGCATTTAATTTTGCCAAAAAACTAGGCCATTCATGTTTGAAAACTATCGTTGTGATTCGGAAAGTGTATGGTGATGAGTCTATCTGGAAACAGTTCAAGCCTTAACTGGTTCAAGATTTCTTTTTAAAACCACCCACTTTAAATAATTTGAACTATCGATTTGGGAATGTCCGTATACCCCACATGTTCGAAGTTACCCCGGTTGGCGGTACTAAAATAAATAATGACTCCAATTTATTATCTTAAAAGAGTTTACGAAAAAAGAAATAACCTCGTAAACATTGGTGGTAAACATTTCTCTATACCAATATACTTTTTTTTGAGTTGGAAAGTTTCGCTTCGTATTATAGGAATAAATAGCTTTATTTGCTCCTACGATGATCCAGAAGGATCAAGAATAGACCTCTTTCCCGTGAGTTTCTGGCTCTGGAGCTAATATTTTTTTGGATCTCTTTGCTTGCGCCCTTCATCCCTTCGCTGGGAAAGAGAGTTTTGCCATTATTCGCCAGGAACAGTTTTGTTATCGAGAGAAGTGTTCCATTCGATCGTAAATTGGGAATACCCCGACATTGCTCGTTGTACAAGATTCGACAGAAAAACAAGACCGTTTCTGACTGATCTTTTAGTACTCCTATGTCATACTCTGAGGAAATTAAGATAACGTTCGATATAAGGAAAGCAATCAGAAAACTTTCTAATAAATAAAGATCTCTCCGTGGTGATCTTAGTAATAAAAAGGCTGCTAAATTGAGAAAATATTTTAGTCCTTCCAGTCTTATAAAAACTAAAATTGTTACACAGTTAACTGGTTAATGAGCGATCAAAAAAACTAGGGGATACCAAGTTTCGTCAAAATCCATTGAGTTTTGTGGAAGTTATTCAAAGTGCGGAATTGTGCGTCTTAAACAGTTAACAGGATAAGATGGAATTAAATTTGGTATATGTCCTGTTTTGGACGATGTGTGGCTTTTTCCATTTTAGTTCAAAATTTTTAATCTGCTGTTTTGAATTTCTCAATTTTGACGAGAGCATTGTTATCAGCATCCTAAGAAACTCCTTAGTACTAATTTTCATTCAAATCACGCAACTTTTGCAATATGGTCTGCCATATTGGATCCGCCATTTTCAAGTTCGTAATTTTAACTTCATATTCGTAATCAGCCATCAAAAAAACTAAAAGATACTAAGTTTCGTCTAAATCCGTTAAGTTTTGTGGAAGTTATTTAAAGCGCGGATATATGCGTCTTAAACAGTTAGCAGGATAAGATGGAATTAAATTTGGTATATGTCCTGTTTTGGACAATGAGTGGCTTTTTCCATTTTAGTTCGACATTTTGGATCCGCTGTTTTAAATATCTCAATTTTAACAAGAGAATTGTTGTCAGCGACCTACGAAACTCCTGAAGACTGATTTTCATTCAAATCACGTGACTTTTTGCATTTTGGTCTGCCATATTAAATCAGCGATCTTGAATTTCGTAATTTTAGGTTCAGATTCGTATTCAGCGATAAAAAAACTAGGGGACACTAAGTTTCGTCGAAATCCAATAAGTTATTCAAAGTGCAGATATGTGCATCTTAACCAGTTAACAGGTTGAGACGGAATTAAATTTGGTATGTGTCCTGTTTTGGACAATTCGTGTCCTTCTCCATTTAAGTTCGACATTTTGGACCCGCTGTCTTGAATTTCTTAATTTCGACCAGGGAATTGTTATCAGCGACCTAAGCAACTCCTGAACACTGACTTTCATTCAAATCACGCAAATTTTTGCACTCTGGTCTGCGATATGGGATCCGACATTTTGAATTTCGTAATTTCAAATTCAGATTTGTATTTAGTGATCAAAAAAACTAGGGGGACCTAAGTTTCGTCAAAATCCAATAAGTTTTTTAAAGTGCAGATGTGTGCATCTTAACCATTTAACAGGTTAAGACGGAATTAAATTTGTTATATGTCCTGTTTTGGACAATTCCTGGCTTTTTTCATCCTACTTCGACATTTTGGATCCGCTGTTTTAAATTTCTTAATTTTTACCAGGGAATTGTTATCAGCGACCTACGAAACTCCTAAAGACTGATTTTTACTCAAATCACGTGACTTTTTGCATCTTGGTCTGCCATATGAGATCCGCCATTTTGATTTTCATACTTTCAAATTCAGATTCGTATTCAGCGATCAAAAAACTAGAGGACATCAAGTTTCGTTAGAATCCATTTAGTTATTCAAAGTGCGGATATGTGCACCTTAACCATTTAACAGGTTAAGAAGGAATTAAATTTGGTATATGTCCTGTTTTAAACAATTCGTGGCTTTTTCCATTTTATTTCAAAATTTAGCATCCGCTGTTTTGAATTTCTCAATTTTGACCAAAAAATTGTCATCAGCGACCTAAGACACTCCAAAATGGATTCAAAATGGCAAACTAAAACGCAAAAAGCCACGAATTGTACAAAACAGGACATACCAAATTTCATTTCGTC
>JAUELO010000100.1:7149468-7163980 GCA_032357855.1 Amphibolips quercusostensackenii
GGTCGTTCTTGTAGTAACTTTTAACGAGGAATCCAGTGGTGACCTTGAATTTAACCTTGAGCTTAACCCTCAAGGTCATTTAAAGGTCAACATTAGGTTTTATGGGTTCAAGGTCATCCTTGACCCGTGACCTGAGTACATGTTCGGGCGTAAAATTCCCCGCTCTTCCGATTGCCGTTGTTAAAAAAAGGGGTTCCTATTTAAAAAAACAAAGTTGACCTAAATAACCTTAAACATCAACTTCAAGGTCAAATTCAAGGTCTCTAATGGATTCCTCGTTAAAAGTTACTCCAAGAATGACCTTGTCTTTTTGAAAAAATATTTTACCTGAAAAATAATTTACTTGTTTCTTTACTTTTGGGCCAGTCTGTATAATAATAGAAATTTCTTTTTCCGTAAAGGCTCAAATTTAGCTCATTTTAGTTGTGCAAACTTTCATAAAACTCTGAAGATTTTTCAAAGTTTCAAATTTTTCAAATATTAAGGCGGTAAAATTTAAAATATTTTTAAAATGCTATCAAGTATTAATTAAATTATTAAATTAAAATTAAATGTTAATAATAACCTTAATATGATGTTTCTCTTTGTTGAAAAGTATATTATTATATTTTTGGTTAAAAATGTAATTATATTGTTGGAAATTCAACTTCTTTGTAGAAAATTCTGGTTTTTGACTTGAAAATTTAACAATTTGGTAGAATTTTTTTTGTTTTATTGAACAACAATTCTTTTTTGTTTTAAAATTCATCTCTTTGTTAGAAAATCCTTTTCTCTTTGGTTAGAAATTATTTTTTTAATTGAAAATCTAGTTATTTCAGTTAAAAATTATTTTTTTGATTTAAAAATTTATCTCTGTTTAAAAATATACATTTTTGTTAAAAATTGGTCTGTTTTGGTAAAAATTGATCTCCTCATTAGAAAATTTATCTACTTGGTTAAAAATTAACTTTTTTTTGAAAATTGACTTATTTGTTGAAAATTTAACTTCTTTGTAGAAAATTCGTGTTTTTGACTTGAAAATTGGCCTTTTTTGGTAGAAAATTAATCTTCTTGGTAGAAAATAATTCTATTCGGTTGAAAAGAACTATTTTTTTTTAATTTAACTTCTTTGTTAAAAATTAGTATTTTTTACTTGAAAATTAAACAATTTAGTAGATTTTTTACTTTCTTGAACAACAAATCTTTTTTGTTTAAGACTTCGTCTTTTTTGGCAGAAGTTTCATCTTTTTTTTTGCAAGTATTTGGTTGAAAATTCCTCTCTTCGGTTGAAAATGTATCTACTTTGTTTAAAAATTCGTTTTATTGTTAAAAATTACTTTCTTTCTGAAAATGTAATTATTCCAGTTAAAGATTCATCACACAACTTAGGTCATCTTTTTGGTTAAAGATGGAACTGTTTTGTTGAAAATTCTCTCTTTATTTTTTTTTTAAATAATTTTTTTGCTTAAAAATTCAACTATTCCAGTTTAAAATTCATCACGTAATTGGAAAATGTATTTTTTTGTTCGAAAATGTGACTTGTTTATTTAAAAAAATTTTAGTAGAAAATAATCCTTTTGTTATGAAATAAATCTATTTGTTTAAAAATTCCAAAATTTGGATAAAAATTAAAGGTTTTATTACAATTTTACATTTTTGAGTTGAAAATTACAGTTTTGTAAAAAAAAATTTTTTCTCTGTTTGAAAATTCAACAACTAGGTTGAAATTTTTGTTATTTGTTGACTAAGAAATCGTTTTTTTTTTGTTTAAATATCATCTATTAACTATTTATCTCTTGTGTTGAAAATGTAACTGTTTTATTAAACATTTAACTAATTTTTGGAAAATTCTGATTTTTTAGTAGAAAGTATATCTTTTGCTTGAAAATGGATCTTTTGGGTTGAAAATTTAACTATTTGTGTAAAAACTGATCTTTGTGGTAATTTATCGACTCACACCCCTGGCTGATTTATAAAAATTAAAATAATATAATCAGAAGAAGGGTGTTTTATCTAGAAACGTTTTGCAATATGAACTGTTGTGACAGAGAAATCAAAAGGGGAAATACCTCGAGGCACTTTTTGTAAAGATAAATAGCTACTCCTTAAGCAGTTTGGATTACGTGAGGGTAGATTCGATAACGACCAAAATATTTTAGCCCAGGTAGTCTCACGGGCTTTGACTCCGTACGCTTACTACTTCATCATCCTTGCCCCTAAGGCCCCTAAGGGTACGGTATACAGCTTCTTCGCCTTCATGCCTTTACTATTTACGATCCTTCCTAATAATCGTGTTATGGTTCCTCGGATTTTTTAATAGACCTCCAACAACAGATAAATTGAACGTAACAGAAATTTAGAAAATTATAAGATGTTATATCAAACTTACTGATAATTAGAAGAATATTAGAAATCATTGTAGTGCGAATTTTTTGTGAGTTGAGATATTTGATGACTATGTGAAGCTCTCCGCCTGGGGTGATTGCTAGAGAGATCAGCGACCGGTTGTGAAGCGGTGTTGCGGTGTTGTGGTGTCATTTAAATGTTTGTGAAATCCTTTGAAATCTTTCCATGATCTTTTTATTCCTTTGAAATCTTTTTGAAATGCTTCAAATCTTTGTGAAGCCCTTGGGAACTGTTGTCAAGTCTGTGTAAAGTCTCTAGGAAATCTTTTTAGATATTTAAAAACTTTGTGAAGTCGTTAAAATCTTTATGAAATTTTTTAAAATCTTCGGAAAATCTTTACAATATTTCGAAAATTATTAAATATTTGTAAAATCCTTCAAGTCTGCGAAATCTTCGGAAAATCTTTTCAGATTTTTGAAAATTTTGTGAAATCGTTGAAATCTTTGTAAGGTTATTGAGATTTTTGTGAAGCCTTTGCAAAATCTATAAAATCTTTTAAAAGCATTGCAAAGTTTTCAAATCTTTGTGATATCTGTGAAATCTTTGTGAAATTCATCAAATCTTTCTAGAATCTTCGGGACTCTGTTCAGATCTTTGAAACCTTTGCGAAATCTTGGAAATCTTTTTGAAATTTTTTGAAATTTTCAAATCTTTGTAAATTCTGTAAAATTTTTTTGAATTCATTAGAATATTTTTAAAGCCTTTCATAATCTTTAAAATCCTTTTTAATCTGTGTGAAAACCTTTAAATCTTTGTGAAGTCTTTGGGAAAAGTTGTTAAAACTTTGTGAAGTCTTTGGGAAATCTTTTCACGTCTTTAAAAACTTTGTGAAATCGTTGAAATCTTTGTGAGGTTAATGAGATATTTGTGAAGCTTTTGCAAGATCTTAAACATCTTTTTAAATCTTTGAAATCTTCGTGAAATGTTTAAATCTTTGAGAAATTTTTGAAATCTTTGAAATCCTCTAAATCTTTTTGACATTTTTTAAATCTTTGCGAAATCTTTGGGAAATCTTTTCAGATCTTTAAAACCTTTGTGAAATCGTTGAAATCTTTATGAGGATATTGAAATATTTGTGAAGCCTTTGCAAAACTTTAAAATCTTTTTTGAATTTTGAAAAATTTTTAAAATTTTTTGAAATCAGTGAAATCTTTGTGAAATCCTTTAAATCTTTCTGAAATCTTCGGGAAATCTTTTCAGATATTTGAAATCTTTGTGAAATTGTTGAAGTCTTTGTGAAGCCTTTGCAAAATTTTCAAAATCATTTGAAATTTTTAAAGTCTTTGTAAAATTTTCTTAAATTTTCAGATCTTTGAGAAATCTGTGAAATCTTTTAAATCTTTCTAAAATCTTCGGGAAATCTTTTCACATCTTTGAACCCTGTACGAAATCGTTAAAATCGTTGTAAGGCCATTGAAATCCTTGTGAAGACTTTGCAAAATCTTTAAAATCTTTTGAAAGCTTTGAAATCTTTGTGAAATTCTGTAAAATTTCAGAATCTTTGTAAAATCTCTGTGAAATCTGTAAAATCTTCTAAATCTTTCTGAAATCTTCGGGAAATCTTTTTTAATCTTTGAACCCTGTGTGAAATCGTTGAAATCTTTGTAAGGCCATTGAAACCCCCTTCTAAAATCTTCGGGAAATCTTTTCAGATCTTTGAAAACTTTGTGAAATCTGTGAGATCTTTGTGAAATCCTTTTAATCTTTCTGAAATCTTCGGGAAATCTTTTCAGATATGGAAAATCTTTGTGAGCCCTTTGCAAAATCTTTGAAATCATTTGAAATCTTTAAGATCTTTGTGAAATTATTTGAAATTTTCAAATCTTCGTGAAATCTCTGTGAAATCTGTAAAATCTTTTAAATCTTTCTAAAAACTTCAGGAAACCTTTTCAGATCTTTGAAATCTTTGTGAAATCGTTGAAATTTTTGTAAAGTCATTGAAATCCTTGTGAAGCCTTTGCAAAATCTTAAATATCATTTGAAATCTTTGAAGTTTTAGTGAAATTTTTTGAAATTATTGAATCTTTGTGAAATCTTTTTGAAATCTTTGTGAAATCTATGAAATCTTTTAAATCTTTCCAAAATCTTGGGGAAATTTTTTCAGATATTTAAAACCGTTGTGAAATCGTTAAAATCTTTGTAGAGCCATTGAAATCTTTGTGAAACCTAAGCAAAATCTTTTAAATCATTTGAAATCTTTGTGAAATTTCTTGAAATTTTCGTATCTTTGTGAAATCTCTGTGAAATCTGTGAAATCTTTTAAATCTTTCTGAAATCTGCTGGAAATCTTTTCAGATCTGTGAACCCTGTGTGAAATCGTTGAAATCTTTGTAAGGCTATTGAAATCCTTGTGAAGCCTTTAAAAAATCTTCAAAATTTTTTGAAAGCTTTGAACTTTTAGTGAAATTTTCAAATCTCTGCGAAATCTCTGTGAAATCTGTGAAATCTTTTAAATCTTTTTAAAACCTTCGGAAAATCTTTTCAGATCTGTGAAAACTTTGTGAAATCTGTGAAATTTTTGTGAAATCCTTTAAATCTTTCTAAAATCTTCGGGAAATCTTTTCAGATATTGATAATGTTTGTGAGATTGTTGAAACCTTTGTGAACCCTTTGCAAAATCTTTAAAATCATTTGAAATCTTTAAGATCTTTGTGAAATTATTTGAAATTTTCAAATCTTTGTGACATCTCTGTGAAATCTGTAAAATCTCTTAAATCTTTCTAAAAACTTCAGGAAACCTTTTCAGATCTTTAAAATCTTTGTGAAATCGTTGAAATTTTTGTAAAGTCATTGAAATCCTTGTGAAGCCTTTGCAAAATCTTTAATATCATTTGAAATCTTTGAAATTTTAGTGAAATTTTTTGAAATTATTGAATCTTTGTGAAATCTTTGTGAAATCTATGAAATCTTTTAAATCTTTCCAAAATCTTCAGGAAATTTTTTCAAATATGTAAAAACGTTGTGAAATCGTTAAAAACTTTGTAAAGCCATTGAAATCTTTGTGAAACCTAAGCAAAATCTTTTAAATCATTTGAAATCTTTGTGAAATTTCTTGAAATTTTCGAATCTTTGTGAAATCTCTGTGAAATCTGTAAAATCTTTTAAATCTTTCTGAAATCTGCTGAAAATCTTTTTAGATCTTTGAACCCTGCGTGAAATCGTTAAAATCTTTTAAAAGCTTTGAAATCTTTATAAAATCTTTGAAATCCTGGTGAAATTTTGTAAATATACCTAATATCTTTTGGAGATCATTTCAGATTTTAAAAATCTTTGTGAAATCGATGAAATCTTTGTGAGTTTATTAAAAGATTTGTGAAGCCTTTGCAAAATCTTAAAAAATTTTTTAAATCTTTGAAATCTATGTGAAATTTTGTGAAATTTTCAATTCTTTGTGAAATCTGTGTAAAATCTCTGTGAAATCTTTTAAATTTTTCTAAAATCTTCGGGAAATCATTTTAGATATTTGAAATTTTAGTGAAATCGTTGAAATTGTTGTGAGGTCATTGAAATCCTTGTAAAGCCTTTGCAAAATCTTAAAATCTTTTGAAACTTTTGAAATCTTCATGAAATTTGGAAAATCTTTGTGAAATTTTTTCAGTCTTTCGAATATCTTCTAGAAATCATTTCAGATCGTGGAAATTTTTGTTAAATCGTTAAAATCTTTGTGAGTTCATTGAAATATTTGTAAAACCTTTAAAAAAACTTTAAAATCTTTAAAATCTTTGTAAGATTTCTTGAAATTTTGAAATCTTTGTTAAATCCTTTATATCTTTCTGAAATCTTCTGAAAATCTTTTTAGATCTTCGAAATTTTTGGGAAATCGTTAAAATGTTTGTATAGTCATTCAAGTCTTTGTAAAATCTTTTAACATCTTTGCAAAATCTTTTGAAGTTTTTGAAATCTTTAAAATCTTTGTGAAATCTTCGGTAAATCTTTTTGTATATTTCAAGACTTTGTGAAATCTTTTAAAATAATTTGTAAATCTTATAATGTTTAAAAATCTTTGCAGAATACTTAAAATTTATTAAAATCTTTTTGAAATCTTTGTGAAATATTTTAAATCTTTGAAAGTACCTTTAAAAAATATTGTGAAATTTTCGAAAAATTTTTTGAAATCTTCGGGAAACTTTTTATATCTTTGTTGAATCTTTTAAAATTTTTAAATCTTTGTGAAAATTTTAAAATCCATGTAAAATCCTTTAAATCTTTGTGATCTCTTTGAAAAATCTTGTAAAATATGAAAAATCTTAATAAAATATTTTCAGATCTTTGAAACATTTGTATAATCGTTAAACTACTTCTGAAGTAATTAAAATCTTTGTGAAACTTTTTGAAATCTTATCAAACTGACAAATCTTTTGAAATCTTGGCAAAATCTTTAAAAATTTTGGAAACCTTCGAAATCTTTGTGAAATTCTTTAAATCTTTCGAAAGTATTAGCAAATCTTGTAAAATCTTTGAAAAATGATTGTGAAATTTTTGGGAAATCTTTTCAAATCTTAGAAATCTTTGTGAAATCATTGAAATCTTTAAAAGATCTTCGGGAAGTTTTTTCATATCTTTGAAACCTTTGTGAAATCGTTGAAATCTTTGTAAAGTCTTCGAGAAATCTTGTCAAATCTAAAAAATCTTTGTGAAATCTTTGTAAAATTCATTCAATGTTTGTAGATTACTTTAGGAAATCTCGTGAATACTTTGAAAATCTTTGTGAAATCTCCAGGAAATATTGTAAAATCTTTAAAACCTTTGTGAATCTCTTTAAATCTTTGTGAAGTCTCTAGGAAACTTTGTCAAATCTGAAAAACTCTGTGAAATCTTCGTCAAGTTATTGAAATTTTTGTGAAACCTTCTGAAATGTTTGCAAAATATTTTAAATCTTTGGAAATCTTTGAAATATTTGTTAACTCTTTTGAAATTTTAAAATCTTCTCGAAGTCTTGAAAATCCATGTGAAATTCTTCAAATCTTCGTGAAGTCTTTGGTAAATCTTGTAAAATCTAAAAAAAATCTTTGGAAAATCTTTTCAGATCTTTGAAACCTTTGTGAAATCGTTAAAATCATTGTGAAATAACTGAAATCTTTGTGAAAGCTTTTAAAATCTTTGCAAAATGTTTCGAAATCTTTGAAATCTTGGTGAAGTTTTTAAAATTCATGTGAAATCCTTTAAATTCTTGTGAAGTCTTAGTAAATCTTGTAAAATCTAAAAAATTTACGGAAAATCTCTTCAGATCTTTGAAACCTTTACGAAATCGTTAAAATCTTTGTGATATTATTGAAATCTTTATAAAATCTTTCGAAATTTTAAAATTTTTGTAAAACTTTTGAAATCTTCGTGAAACCTTTTGAAATTTTTGCAAAATCCTTCAAATCTCTGGAAGTCTCTGGAAATCTTTGTGAAGTCTTTAAAATCCATGTGAAATTCTTTAAATCCTTGTAAAGTCTTAGTAAATCTTGTAAAATCTAAAAAATCTCCGGAAAATCTCTTCAGATCTTTGAAACCTTTATGAAATTGTTGAAATTTTTGTGATATCATTGAAATCTTTATAAAATCTTTCGAAATTTAACAATTTTTGTAAAACTTTTGAAATCTTTGTGAAACCTTTTGAAATTTTTGCAAATTCCTTCAAATCTCTGGAAATCTCTGTAAATCTTTGTGAAGTCTTTACAATCCATGTGAAATCCTTTAAATCCTTGTAAAGTCTTAGTAAATCTTGTAAAATCTAAAAAATCGGAAAATCTCTTCAGATCTTTGAAACCTTTACGAAATCGTTAAAATCTCTGTGATATTATTGAAATCTTTATAAAATTTTTCGAAATTTTGAAATTTTTGTAAAACTTTTGAAATTTTTGTGAAACCTTTTGAAATTTTTGCAAAATCCTTCAAATCTCTGAAAATCTCTGGAAATCTTTGTGAAGTATTTAAAATCCATGTGAAATCCTTTAAATCCTTGTAAAGTCTTAGCAAATCTTGTAAAATCTTAGTAAATCTTGTAAAATCTAAAAAATCTTTGGAAAATCTCTTCAGATCTTTGAAACCATTACGAAATTGTTATAATCTTTGGGATATCATTGAAATCTTTGCGAAATCCTTCAAATCTGATGAAATCTCTTAAATGTTTGTGAAGTCTTTTGAAGCTTTCAAATCTTCTGAAATTTTTTTATTTTTGTGAAATCTTTAAAATTTTTCTGAAATCCTTCAAACCTTTTTAAAGTCTGTGAGAAATTTTTTGAAATCTTTATCTTTGTGAATTCTTCTGAAAATCTTCTCAAATATTTGAAACATTTGCGAAATCACTGAAACCTTTGTAAAGTCATTGGAATCGTTGTGTAGCCTTTTCGAATCTTTAGTAAATCTTTTCATAATCTTTTAAAACCTTTAAAGTCTTTGCAAAATCTTTAAAATTTTTGGAAATCTTTGGGAAATGTTTGGAAATTTTCGCAAAGTCTTTAGAATCTTTGTTGAAGCCTTTGTCTTCTTTAGGAAATCTTTTAAAATATGGAAAATCTTTAGGAAATCTTTTCAGATCTTTGAAACCTTTGTAGAATTGTTTAAATCTTTGTGAAACATTTTAAAATCTTCGCAAAGTCTTTAGAATCTTTGTGAAATACTTTAAATCTTCGTGAGGTCTCAGGGAAATCTTGTAAAATCTGAAAAATTTTTGGAAAATCTTTTTAGATCTTTGAAACCATTTCTAAAATGGTTGAAATCTTTGTGAAACCTTTTAAAATCTTCGCAAAATCATTTAAATCTTCGTGAAACCTTTGTGATGCCTTTTGAAATGTTGCAAAATCCTTAAAATTTTATGAAATCTTTTAAACTTTTGTGGAATCTTTCAAAGATACTAAATCTTTTGAAGTTCTTTGTAAAGTCTTTAGGAAATCTTTTTAAATCTTTCTCTTTGTGAATTTTTTGGAAAGTCTTATCATATATTTAAAAATTTGAGCAATCATTGAAACCTCTGTGAAGTCATTGAAATCTTTGTGAAACATTTTGAAATGTTTGGTAAATCTTTATAATCTTTTAAAATATTTGAAATCTTTGCAAATTCTTTAAATATTTTGGAAATCTTTAAAAATTTTTTGAAATCCTTGAAAAATCTTTTTGAAATCTTCGGTCGTTGAAATCTTTAAAATTTTTTAAAATATAAAAATATTATGTACACTCAAAAGTTAAATGGTCAACCTCTCGATCACTCTTAGTAAAAATCCACTTTATAAATATTTAAATATTAAAAAGTTTATTGAATATAAAACTCTTAACTGAAATAAAAAGGTCAATTTAATCACGTCCATATTGAGCTAGGTCCAAAATAGCTTTTTGATTTCCGCTAATTTAAATTATTCATCACATCAAAATTTCCATACCTCTTATACTACGACTTATGTTCTCAGAAAATTAATAATCTGTTAATTTATCGCTTTTCTTGTATGTAAAAAAATCGCTAGAAACCCTGTTTAATCTTCTGCTATCCGTTCTATTACTATCCTCACATGACCTCTTTTTGTTTAATTAGCAAAATTCTTTTTCACGCATGTCAAGATTTGAAATCCACCACATGTACGACCCAGAATTTACGAAACAAATTCTTAAGTTGGCAGCTAGCCAAAACATTTTGACAAGTGTAAATGCACAGATGAATAAGCAAGAGCATAAATTTTGTTTATTGTAAACCGAAATAAACGATTTTAGTATGAAAGTACTACTTTATCTTTCAACGCGAACTGTAAAGACCATTGTGAAATTTGATGGAATGACTATTGACTATTGACTATTGACTGTTTACTAGAGGAGAAGTCTGGAATGAAATCGCCGCGACTGGTAGTGACTGACATTCTTCAAGAAGAAGAAAGGAAAGCATAAAAGGGGAAAAAGATAAAACGTGCAACTCTTGTTGACACATCTGCTTTCGTCGGTCAACGCTCTTCTTTCAACTCGAAAAGCCGCCGCACAGCTATTATTTATTTAATGTCTTTGGTTCTGCGTTACACAACTATTTACCGAGAATACTCGATGGAAGGGCATATGTGTGCTTCGGTTCCCACATTCACGATCGTATCCAAACAGGCACAAACGCACCTATTTGTACAAACAATTTGACCCACATGGCCCATCCCGAAAGAATTTTTCGGTTGTGCAATAATAATTTGTGTTTGTTTCCTCGAGAGCCTAATTGACTTAATGGTTCATATATGTATGAGTGACGCGTTTCCGGTGTCTTTTATGATTAACTTTTACAACTCTGAGCTGATAAAGTCGTTTCTATTTTATTTGAAAACAATTTTCTACCCAGGATTACCATTAAGCCGTATCAAAAATTCATTAATTGAAAAAAACACATCTGTTGATAAAAATAAAGCTGTTAAAAATAATTAAGCTGTTCAAAAAAGTGAACCTGTTAAGAAAACTCATCTGTTGAAAAAATGTAGCTGTCAAAATCCCAGCTGCTGGAAAAAACTGGGTTCGAAGAAATCAGCTGTTAAAAAAAATTCAGCGGTTGGAAAAAATTCAGCTGTTAAAACACTCAGCTGTTGAAAAAACTCAGCTGTATAAACAAATTGAGCTCCTGCGAAAAACTCGGATGTTAAAAAAAATCAGCCGTTAAGAAAAATCAGCCTTCGAAAAAAATTCATCGGTTGAAAAAAAACTCAGCTATTGAAAAACTTTAGCTGTTAAAAATAATAAAACTGTTAAAAATAAGTGAGCATGTTAAAAAAACTTATCTGTTGAAAAAATGTAGCTGTCAAAAACCCAGCTGCTGGAAAAAACTTGGTTAGAAGAAATCAACTGTTAAAAAAATTTAGCGGTTTAAATGAAATTAGCTCTTAAAAAAACTTAGCTGTTAAAAAAACTCATCTGTTAAAAAAGAACTCTGCGATTAAAAAGAATTTAGCTACTTGAAAAAATTATCTGTTGAAAAAAATTCAGCTGTTAAAACACTCAGCTGTTCAAAACTCAGCTGTATATACAAATTGAGCTGTTAAAAAATGAGCTGCTGGAAAAAACTCGGCTGTTAAAAAAAATCAGCCGTCGGAAAAAATTCGTCTGTTGAAAAAAACTCACCTTTTAAAGAAAATTACGCTGTTGAAAATAATTTAGCTGTTGAAAATAGTTACACCTGTTAAAAACCTCATCTGTTAAAAAAATGAATTTTTGGAAAGTTTAGCTGCTGGAAAAAACTCGGTTAAGAAAAAACAGCTGTTGGAAAAAAATTCAGCTGTTGGAATAAACTTGGCTGTTAAAAAAAACTTATCTGTTAAAATAAAACTTACTGCTAAAAAAGAATTCTGCGATTAAAAAGAATTCAGCTATTTGAAAAAAGTAGCTGTTCAAAAAAATGCAGCTGTTCAAAAAAATGCAGCTGTTCAAACACTCAGCTGTTTAAGCAACTCAGCTGTATAAATAAATTGAGCTGTTAAAAATTGAGCTGCTGAAAAAAAATTAGGCTGTTAAAAAAAATCTGCCGTTGGAAAAAATTCATCTGTTAAAAAAAATCAGCTGTTGGAAAAATTAAACTGTTAAAAATAATTAAGTTGTTGAAAATAAGTACACCTGTTCAAAAAACTTACCTGTTGAAAAAACGTAGCTTTCGAAAATTTAGCTGCTGGAAAAAACTCATTTGGAAAAAATCATCTGTTGAAAAAAATTTAGCTGTTGGAATGAACTTAGCTGTTAAAAAAAACTTACTGTTAGAAAGGAACTCCGCGATTGAAAAAATTTCAGCTATTTGAAAAAAATAGCTGTTGAAAAAATTCAGCTGTTTAAACACTCAGCTGTTAATTAAAACTCAGCTGTATAAACAAATTAAGCTGCTGGAAAAAACTCGGCTGTTAAAAAAAATCAGCCGTCGAAAAAAAATTCATCAGTTGAAAAAAACTCAGCTATTGAAAAACTCAAGCTTTTGAAAATAATTAAACTGTTGAAAATAAGTAAATTTGTTGAGAAAACTCATCTGTTGAAAAAATGTAGCTGTCGAAAACTCAGCTGCTGGAAAAAACTCGGTTTGAAGAAATCAGCTGTTAAAAGAAAATTCAGCTGTTGGAATGAACTTAGCTGTTAAATAAACTTAGCTGTTAAAAAACTTAGCTGTTTAAAAAAAAACTTATCAGTAAAAAAGGAACTCTGCGATGAACAGGAATTCAGCTATTTAAAAAAAATTAGCTGTTAGAAAAAATTTAGCTGTTAAAACACTTAGCTGTTAAAACAACTTAGCTGTATAAACAAATTGAGCTGTTGAAAATTAAGCTGCTGGAAAAAACTCGGCTGTTAAAAAAATCAGCCGTCGAAAAAAATTCATCTGTTAAAAAAAATCAGCTGTTGAAAAAATTAAACTGTCAAAAATAATTTAGCTGTTGCAAATAAGTACACCTGTTAGAAAAACTCATCTGTTGAAAAAATGTAGCTTTCAAAAATTCAGCTGCTGGAAAAAACTCAGTTGAAAAAAATCAGCTGTTGGCAAAAAATTCAGCTGTTGGAATGAACTTAGCTGTTGAAAAAAAAACTTACTGTTAAAAAGAAACTCTGCAATTAAAAAGATTTCAGCTATTTTAAAAAAATCATCTGTTGGAAAAAATTCAGCTGTTAAAACACTCAGCTGTTGAAAAAACTCAACTGTATAAGCAAATTAAGCTGCTAGAAAAAACTCGGCTGTTAAAAAATTCAGCCGTCGGAAAAAATTCATTTGCTAAAAAAAATCAGCTGTTAGAAAAACATTAGCTGTTAAAAAAATTAAACTGTCAAAAATAATTAAGCTGTTGAAAATAATTACACCTGTTAGAAAAACTCATCTGTTGAAAAAATGTAGCTTTCGAAAATTCAGCTGCTGGAAAAAACTTTGTTGAAAAAAATTAGCTGTTGGAAAAAAATTCAGCTGTTGGAATGAACTTTGCTGTTAAAAAAAAATTACTTTTAAAAAAGAAACTCCGCGATTGAAAAGGTTTCAGCTATTTGAAAAAATTAGCTGTTGGAAAAAATTCAGCTGTTAAAACACTCAGCTGTTGTGAAAACTCAGCTGTAAAAACAAATTGAGCTGCTGGAAAAAACTCGGCTGTTGACAAAAATCAGCCGTCGCAAAAAATTCATATGTTGATAAAAATCAGCTATTGAAAAAATTAAGCTGTTAAAAATAATTAAACTGTTGAAGAAAAGTACACCTGTTAAGAAAACTCATCTGTTGAAAAAATGTAGCTGTCGAAAACTCAGCTGCTGCAAAAACTCGTTTGGAAGAAATCAACTATTAAAAAACCTTCAGCGGTTGGAATGAACTTAGCTGTTGAAAAAAACTTATCTGCTAAAAAAGAACTCCACGATTAAAAAGAATTTAGCTATTTAAAAAAAATTATCTGTTTGAAAAAATTCAGCTGTAAAAACACTTAGCTGTTAAAAAAACTCATCTGTATAAACAAAATGAGCTGTTAAAAATTGAGCTGCTGGAAAAAAATCAGCTGTTTAAAAAAATCATCCGTCAGAAAAAATTCATCTGTTAAAAAAACTCAGCTGTTGAAGAAATGAAGCAGTTAAAAATAATTAAGCTGTTGAAAATAAGTTCACCTGTTAAAAAAACTCATCTGTTGAAAAAATCTAGCTTTCGGAAATTCAGCTGCTGGAAAAAACTCGGTTGGATAAAAGCAGCTTTTGGAAAAAATTCATGTGTTGGAATGAATTTGTCTGTTGAAAAAAAATTTGCTGTTAAAAAAAACTTACTGATAAAAAAAACTCTGCCATGAAAAAGGTTCAGCTATTTGAAAAAAAATTAGCTGTTGGAAAGAATTCAGCTGTTAAAACACTCAGCTGATGAAAAAACTCATCTGTATAAACAAATTGAGCTGTTGAAAATTAAGCTGCTGGAAAAAACTCGGCTGTTAAAAAAAAATAAGCTGTCGGAAAAAATTTAGCTGTTGAAAAAACTCAGCAGTTGAAAAAATTTAGCAGTTAAAAATAATCGGTTGTTGAAAAAAATATATCTGTTGAAAAAAATTCAGCTGTTGAAAAAAACGCATCTGTTAAAAAAAAATCAATTGCTAATAAAAGTCAGCTGTTAAACACAATTCATCTGTTAAAAATTCAGCTGTTAAAAAAATGCTGCCGTTAAAAGAATTGAGCTATTGAACAAAACTCAGCTGCTAAAAAA
>JAUELO010000100.1:7230060-7245787 GCA_032357855.1 Amphibolips quercusostensackenii
GAGTAAACGCACTGGTTCATTCAAACTCGGAAATTAACGTGTGAAACAAACTGGCCCATCATTTCCTTGCTCCTACCTCTCTCTGCTTTTATTTTTTTTTATTTTATTTAATTTTTTTTTAACCCTCAGGCACTCTAATTTACCATCGTACTTCGACTCTCGATCTTCCCGAACGCCTCCTCGTCAACACGAACCTTCTGGGTTTCTTCCACGCATGTTTGCTTCACACGTGACGGTTTCGAAGGGGAGGGTTCAAAACCAACCCTTCCAAACTGTAAATTTCAGATTCATTTTTGACACACTCTTTTTACACCCAGAGAATTTTTTATTTAGCTTCCAATTTCAACAGTTTAGAAAAAAAATTATTTGGATCAAAGAAATGGTTTTTTGTTCCCATGAAAATTTTTCTGCAACTTATAATGATTGTCTTCACTTTGAAGTTATTTTTCTTTAAATAAAAAAAATTATTTTCAAGAAACGGTTTCTTGACTGCGAAACAAAATTAGCATTCTATCAAGAAAATATTTTTCTGAACACGGACGATACATTTTCTTGATGCAATGCTAATTTTGCAAATTTTCTCTAAATAAGGCTTTTCTGGCTGTAGTTAGGTGTATGTACTTTTTAATCTGTTCTTATCCGGATACTCTCATTGGTAGCAGGTAATATTTGAAAAATAATTAATATTAATTAATTAATAATAAATAAAATAATTTATTCTAAAAAATAGAGGAACATTTTATAGAAAGTATGTTGAACGAGAGTATGTTCGATAATGTTAACAGGCATGCAACCAACAGATGGAATGCCAACGTGGAAAACTGAGTCTACGGATGGTGTGACTGAATCACACCAGAATTCTGGAATCTCGAAATCGAGTTCTGGCTTAAATGGTAAAGAGTATTTTGAATTATTTTTTTGCAGAGTATATTCTTCCCAGGGACAAAAATATTAAAAATTTTCGTTATAAAAAATTTTTTATATACCCCCCCCCCCCCCATGATTACAAGAAGCCAAAAACAAAGTTTTTTGTACCGTATCGATAACATGCTTTGACAAAGTAGTTGAATTTTCAATTAAAAATACGAATTTTCAACAAAGTCGTCAAATATTATACCTGAAAGGATGGATTTTCATCAAAATTGTTGGATTTTATACAAAATAATTGAATTTTCGACCAAATAATATATTTTTTTAATAAAATAAATAATAAATTAATTTTTCACCAAAAAATAAAATAATCTTCTAAAGAAATTATTTTTTATTTAATTAGTTTAACTTTCAACCAAGTATTTGAATTTGCAACCAAAAAATATGAATTATGAACGAAAAATGTAACAGTTTACTTTTCAACCAAACCGTTGAATTTTGAAATTAAGGTAAATTTTTACGAAAAAAATTGAATAGTTTATTTTCCGCTTTGAAAAAATTAATTTTTCACTTCAAAAAATTCAATAAAAATAGTTTAATTTTTAACAAAATAAATTGATTTAAAAAAGATAAATTCTCAACGAAACATTTTATAGTGATTTTAGTTTAAAATCCAAAGTAGTTGAATTCAACCAAAAATACGATTTTCAACAAAATAGTTGAATACTCGACAAAAACTGATTACTTTTCGCCAAATATAAAATAGGTCAATTTTTAATTAAAAAAATAAATTTTCAACAAAAAAAAATGTTTTAAAAAAATGTTTTAAAAAAATGTTTCATTAATTTGAAATTTTAATTTATTAATTCAAATCCAAGCAGTTGCATTTTTAATCAACAAAGATGAAATTCATACCACAAAAGATGAATATTTAAATCAAAGAAACGAATTTTTTTGAAAAGAGTTAAATTTTCCACCAAAGAGACTAATCTTCAAACAAAAAAATTAATTTCTAATAAAGTGGTTCCACTTGTAATCTAATAGTTCAATTTTCAGTTTGAAAAATCAATTTTCAACAAAAAAAAACTAATTTTAAAAAATTAGTGAAATTTTTTACCCAAGAAAAAAATATTTAACCAAAAAAAAAAGATTTTTAAATAAAAAATAAATTTTCGATTAAGTACTTATATTTTGAACCAAATATGTGAATTTTATTTTAAAAATGTCGAATTTTCAAATAAAATGATGAATCTTCCACACACAAAATTGGAGAAAATAGTTTAACTTGACCCTAATAGATAAATTTTCTAAAAAATTGGCAAATTTAAAAAAAAAAATAATAAATTTGTAATGAAAAATGGAATAGTTGAATGTCCAGCTTGAACCATTATTCTTAAAAATGGCTAAATAGTTAAAATTTTTGAACAAAGTGATATGTGAATCTTCAGAACAAGAAAAATCAATTTGTAGCAAATTAGTTGAATATAAATCAAAAAAGATAAATTTTTAACGAAATAATTCAATCCTCAACCAAGAAAAATAATTTTTGACAAAATAGATGAATTTTCAACTAAAAAATATTTCAATGTTCAACAAAATAGTTAAATTTTTACCATAAAAGATTAATTTTCAACCAAAAAATTTTTTTAAAAAGTATTTCAAGGTTTAACAAAAGACCTGAATTTTCAATTAAAAAATATTTCAATTTTTAAAAAAAGAGATCAATCTTCAACAAAAAAAAAAATTTTAATATTGCAACTTCCAACAAAATACATGAATTTTAGATTAAAAAGTATTTTCATTTTTAACAAAATAGGTACATTTTTAGTAAAAGAGATTAATCTTCAACTAAATTTTTTTTTTCAAGTAGTTTAATTTTCAACCAAAAATGGAATAGTTAAATTGTTAGAAAAAAAGCATAATTTTCAACAACGGAAAAACCAATTTACAACCAAAGAGATGAATTTTCAACAAAAAAAGATGATTTGAAAAATAAATGATTTAAGTAAAAAAAAAATTTTTTAACAAAGTAGTACAACTTTTAACCAAATAGCTGAATTTAGCACAAAAAAGAATTTTTACTAAATAGTTTAATTTTTAATCAAAAAATAAGTATTTTCTATAAAATACATAAATTTTCAATTAGAGAAGATCAATTTTTAACAAAATAGTTCAACCTTTAACAAAGTAATTCAATTTTAACTAAGCAGTTAAATCTTCAACTAAGTAATTAAATTGCCAACTGAAAAGAATTATTTTCAACCAAGAAGATTTATTTTTTACCAAGAAAAATAAATTTTCATCCAAAAAAGATAAATTTTCAACAAAAAATGGAAAAGCTAAATTTTCAGTTATAAAAAAACTAATTTTTAACCATTCAGATGAATTTTTAATTAGAATGACGAATTTTCGAGAGAAAGAGCTAAATTTTTAACCAAGAAATATTTTTGAGTTAAGCTAGAAAAAATATTTCAGTTAAATAATTGAATTTTCAAGCGAAAAAGAAGAATTTTTTCATTGCGCAGTTACTTTTTCAACAGAAAAGTTTATTTTTCAAAAAGACAGTTGAATTTTGAAGTAAAAAGGATGACCTAAAAATTGTCAACATAATATTTGAATTTTCAAGCAAAGATATGGATCTTCAACAACAACAAAATAAATTTATAACAAAGTAGTTCAACTTTAAACCAAGTGGTTAAATTTTTAAACAAAAAGATTAATCTTCAATCAAAAAGATTAATTTTCTACCAATAAAGGCGAATTTTCAACAAAATTTATAAATTGTTATTCAATAAAGATCAGTTTTAAACGAAAAAAAGAATAGTTTAATGTTCAGTAAAAAAAAAGAAGTGTTTAGCAAAGTAGTTTAACTTTTAACCAAATAGTTGAATTTAACTAAAAAAGACAAATTTTCATGCGAAAGGGATTAATTTGCTACTAAAAATGGAATAGTTGAATTTTCAGTTAAAGAAGAAACAAATTTGTAATTAAACAGCTAAATTTTTAACTAAAATAAAGAATTTTCAACAAAAAAAGTTATTTTACAAGAAGATAGTTAAATTTTTTATTAAAAAATACGATCAAAAGTTTTCATCCCAATAATAATATTTTTAACAATTAAATATGAATTCTCAATCAAAAAGAATGTTGGAAAAAAATAGTTGGATTTTCTTCTTGGTTTCTATCAATAATTCAGTTCGCATTTACGTGGAAAGTGTGAAAAGGGGAAAAATGGTAAATAGGGAAAAGACTGCGAATCTAAAACCCTGATAATTTTATAATCCCTACTTTTGACACTCAATTTCCTCTAAAAATATACTCAAATTGTTATCACGGGCAAAACTCTCACCTCGAATTATATACTAGGTTGGTCCATAAATAATATCAAGAGCATAAAATTAAAAAAAATTAAGTTGCTCTCAAAAAGATTTGTTCCTTATTCCAAGGCTCACTTATTCCAAGTCTCTTTCACTTGGCTATTTCACGTGGCGTAGCTCTTTCACCTCCCACCACTGTCCCTGTACGCTCTCTCCCGCAGAGAGCAGCCAATGAACGTCGCTTGACGAAATGACGCCCCGACTCACGGTAAAGGTGGGGGCCCCTGCAGACTTGGAATAAATGAAGGTTCACTGTAAATTTTACTTTTTTGGACCACCCTATTGTGTATCTATAGAATCTGTTTTGAATACAACTTTTGCACTCTGGACTGCCACAGGACTTCTACATCCGACAGTTCCGAGTCGGCGGTCAGAAGTTAATGGAACAACTCCCTTGGACGAAAAACCCATTGATATTTCGTGTAACGACAAATCCCACCCCCTCTACGGCCATGGAGTCTGTAAGTGGCCTGGCTGTGAAGCAATTTGTGAAGACTACCAAGCATTCCTCAAGTAAGTTTTTTTAATTTTTTCACCAACAATCAGGATCTAGGTTGAAATAATAAATTAGGATAAGAATATCAAATCCAGTGTATTTACTCTATTCTTAGCCACTTGGCCTGACATTAATTCAAAAGAACCCGTAGAATTCAAATGAGCCGGTAAAGATTAAGGCAAAAAATGGAGGGAAGCTGCGAAGGAAGTTTAAAAAAATTGTTCACGTCATCGTATCTCATTGACATCCGGTGCCTTCGTCTTTTCCACCCCAACTCCCAGTTTCCCTCTTACAATCTCTAGTAATCACGTAGCCCGTCGCCACGAACTCCCTCAAACAAGCCGTTACTTTAAAAAAACGCTAATTACCTTTGTCTCATTAATATTCACGACATTCGACCGCATCGTTATGCCTCTCGGTCTAATCCCACCACCTCTCCTTACACTACCTTTCCATCCGTTCCACCCCCGACCTTCTTCTTTGGCCTTAGCCGCTCCCTAATCATTCCTTCACTCCAACACTCTGGTCCACTTCACAAAGGATTATGGTCTGCTAATAAAAATCTGCCTGATAGTTTATTAAGTTCGCTTCTCAGTTTTTTATATCAATTTCAAGTTTTTATGGCGATGCTTTGGTATTCAATGCAGGGTTGCTACATGACCTAGAAGACCTGGAAAAATCGTGGCACTTTGTCAAAGTTCGGGAAAATTTTTGGAATTTTCTTAGTTGTGCCTATTTAAAGGTCTTAAGAATTACAGACGAACTGGGATAAGAAGTAACTTGATTGAAGCCTTCCGAGAATTGACGCCGCGCGGCGGTTTCGGGTGAGAGGGGATACGGCCCTGGTGTTTACGTTCGGAGAGCCTGGATTCAAGCCGAAGGTCAAAGCCAAAATCGGGCTTAAATCCAGGTTCGACTTATTTTAGTACTTTCGGGCGAGTTTTTAAATTCTAAAATTATACGAATTGATTGTTTTACTAATAAATATAATTTGATCGACGCGTTGATCACTCTTAATATCTGGTATACAAGCCTTTGTGAAATCTTTTGAAATTTTTTTATATCTTTGAGGTATTTAAAATGTTTGTGAATTCTTTAAAGTCTTAAAATATTTGAATTTTTTTTTTTTAATTTTGAAATCTTTCAAGTGTTTCTAAAATCTTTATGAAATCTTTCAGCAAAGTCTTTCAAAATCTGTAAAATCTTTGTGAATTTTTTTTTTAAATATTTGTGAATACATTGAAGCCTTTAAAATATTTGTGATGTCTTTTTAAGTCATTGTGAAGTCATTGCAAGCTGTATAGTCTTCGAGATTTTTGTAAAATATTTTAAAATCTTTGTGATTTAAAAAAAAATTTTGAAATTTTGAAAAGCGTTGAAATATTTGTGAATTTTTTGAAATTAAAAAAAAATCGTTCAAGTCTTTATGAATTTTTTCTAAAATAATTCGAATCTTTATGAAATCTTTGTGATCTCTGTGAAGTCTTTTAAAATGTTTGAAATCTTTGTGAATTAGAAAAAAAATTTATTTTTAAAAATCTTTTAAATCTGAAATATTTGTGAAATCTTTATCAAGTTATTGAAATTTTTTAAATATTTTGAAATCTTTTTAAATCTTTATGAATGCTTTAAAATTTTTGAAAAATTTGTGAATTTTAAAAAATTTTTTAAAAGTTTTGAAAGTGTTGAATTCTGAATAATTTGTGAACCCTTTGAAATTTTTTTTAAACTTCTAAATCTTTGTGAAGTCTTTTAAAACCTTTAAAATCTTTGTGGATTTTTTAAAAAATTTTGTTTTAATGCATGAAAATCTTTGAAATTTATTGAAGTATTTCGAATTCTTTTCAAATCTTTGTGAATTCTTTGCAATCTTTAAAATTTTTGTGAATTATTTTAAAATCTTTGTTATATTTGTGTAATCCTTTAAGTTTTTGTGACATCTATTTGAAGTCATTGAAATCTTTATGAAATTATTGAGATCTTGATAACATTTTTTGAAATCTGAAATTTTTGTGCATTTTTTGTAAATATTTAAGATTTTTTTATATTTTTGTAAAAACTTGAAGTAATTGTGAAGTCATTGAAACCTTTATGAAATCTATGAGATTTTTGTGATATTTTTTGAAATCTTTGTAAATTTCTTTCAATCATATAGAAATCTTTTGAAACTGTTGAAATCTTTGAGATCTTTGTGAAGTGTTTTGAAATCTTTAAAATCTTCGTGGATTTTTAAAATATTTTAAAATTTTTTAAATATTTTAAATATTCCAAATATTTGTAAATTCTTTGAAGTCTTTTGAAATCTTTAAAATGTTTGTGAAATCTTTATGAGTCATTGAAACCTTTATGAAATGTTTGAGATCTTTGTGACATCTCTTGAAATCTTTGGAATCTCTTTGAATTTTTTTTAATGTTCGGGAAATTTTTTGCAATTTTTTGAAATCTTTATGAAATCTTTATAAAATCTTTGTGAAGTCTCTTCAAATCTTTTCGAATTTTTAAAAATCTTTTCAAGTTTTTAAACACTTTTGAAATTTTTGATATATTCCTGAATTCTTTGAAATTTTTTGAAAACTCTTAAGCTTGTGTGAAATCTTGGTGAAATCTTCGAAATCTTTATAAAATCTTTGAAATCTCTGTGAGGTCTTTTGAAATATATTTGTAAATCGTTTTTTTATTTTTAAGCAAATTTTAAAAATCTTTAAAATTTTTGAAATATTTCGAAATCTTTTTCAATCTTCAAGAATTCTTTTAATTAAAAATAAAAAATTATTAATCATATTTCAAAACCAGACTTCTGTAGCAACCCAGCAAAGACTTTTGTACCTTTTAAACTCTTTGTAATTCGATTGCATTTTAAAAATTTTTATTTTTATTAAATATTAAAATTATTACTGTTTTTAATTTTTTATCTTGAATTTTGGAGGCTGAATGTAATATTTTGTTCCCTGGGGAATCCATAGGCACTTAAATACAGAACACACGCTGGACGACAGGTCGACAGCTCAAGCCAGAGTTCAAATGCAAGTGGTTTCTCAGCTAGAAATCCAGCTGCAAAAGGAACGGGATCGACTAACAGCTATGATGCACCATCTGCACGTGGCAAAACAAATGGCTTCGCCGGAACCACCAAAGTCATCTGAGTCGTCGGTAAGTTCAACCAAAAAATAACAATAACCATATTTCGTACACATGTCTTGTATCTTTATTTAGGGATCGTCCATAAACTGCGTTACTTTTTTAAGTTTGAACATTTTTAAAATTAATAAAATTTTTTTAAATTTGAAAAATTCTTAAAGATTGTAACAATTTTATAAATTCTTGAAAGTTTTGTAAATTTTGAAAATATTGATAATTTTGAAATTTCGTTAAAATTTTAAACTTTCTTGAGAAGTTTGAAAAATTTTGGGAATTTTAGAAATTTTTGTAAATTTTGAAAACTTGAAAATTTTTTGAAAGTTTCATAACTATCGAAATTTTCAAAAAATTTGGAAAATTTGAAATGTTTTAAAGTTTCAAATTTGAAAAAAAAAACTTTAAAAACTATTAAAATTTTTGTAAATTTTGACAATTTTAGAAAATTTTTAGAAATATTTGAAAATTTTGAAAATTTTTTTAAAGATTGAAAATTTCTGAATTCATTAAAATTTTTTGGAATTTTAAAAAAGTTTAAAAATTTTTGAAATTTTTGGAAATTTTTAAAATTTTGTAAAATTTTTAAAAAGTTTGGAAGTTTTAAAAAATTTGGAAATTTTTGAAAAAGTTCGTAAATTATTAAAAATTGCAGAAATATTTTGAAAATTTTGGGAACTTTTAAAAATTTTCTTAGAGTGAAAATTTTTGAAATCATTAAAGTGTTTGGAAATTTTATAAAAGGTTGAAAATTGTTGGAAATTTGAAAACTTGAAAGTTTCAAATTTTTTAAAAAAGTTTGGAAATTATTAACATTTTTGAAAATTTTGAAAATTTTTGCAAATTTTGCAAATTATGAAAAATTTTGGAAATTTTTTGAAAAGTTTGAAAATTATTAAAATTTTTGGAAACTGGAAAATTTTAGAAATTTTCAGAAATTTTAAAATTCTTTAAAAAGTTTGTAAATTATCAAAAATTTTAGACATTTGTGGAAATTTTAAAAACTTTTGGAAATTTTTTGAAAGTTTAAAAATTTTTAAAATCATAGAAATTCTTGGAAATTTGAAAAAAAGTTTAAAAAATTTTGAAATAATTGGAACTTTTTGAGTTTTAAATTTTTTTAAAAGTTCGGAAATTATTAAAATTTTTGGAAACTAGTGAAATTTTTGAAATTTTTCAAAACCTAAAATTTTTTGAAAAATTTTGTGAATTTTTGTACATTTTGGAAACATGCGGAAGTTTTTTTTTTAATGTTTCAAATTTTTAAAAAGTTTGTAAATTATTAAAATTTTTTAAAACTGAAAAATTTTGGAAGTTTTGGCAACTGAAAATTTTTGAAAATTTTGAAATTTTTTGGAAGTTTGAAAATTATTAAAGATTGTAGACATTTTTGAAAACTTTTGGAAATTTTTTGAAAGTTTAAAAATTTTTGAAATCATTAAAATATTTGGAAATTTTTAAAAAGTTTAAAATTTTTGAAATTTTTGAAAAATTTTGAAATTTTTTTGTGAGTTTCAAGTTTTTTTAAAAAGTTTAAAAATAATTAAAATTTTTAAAAATTTTTAAAAATTTTGCAAATTGTGAAAAATTTTGAAAAAGTTTGGAAATTATTGAAATTTTTAGAAACTGAAAAATTTTAGAAACTTTTAGAAATTTTAAAATCTTTTAAATGTTCAGAAATTATTAAAAATTTTGGAAACTTTTGGAAATTTTTTGAAAGTTTGGAAATTTTAGAAACTTTTGGAAATTTTTTGAAAGTTTGGAAATTTTTGAAATTATTAAAATTTTTGGAAATTTTCAAAAAGTTTGAAAATTTTTGACATTTTTAAAACTTTTTGAGTTTCAAATTTTTTTTAAAGTTCGGAAATTATTAAAATTTTTAGAAATTTGTGGAAATTTTGAAATTTTTTGAAGTTTGAAAAATTTTGTAAATTTTTGTAAATTTTGTAAATTTGTAGAAAATTTTTAAAAGCTTTAAAATTTTTGAAGTTTTTGGGAAATTTTAAATTTTTTGAAAGTTTGAAAATTTTTAAAATCATTAAAATTTTTTGAAATTTTAAAAAAATTTGAAAATTTTTAAAAATTTTGAAAAATTAAAAATTTTTTTTAAAGTTTGAAAATTATTTAAAATTTCTAAAATTTCTAAAATTTTCTCAAAAGTTTGGAAATCATTAAAATTTTTGTAAACTGAAAAAATTTTGGAAATTCCTGAAAATTTTGAAATTTTTGAAAGTTTCGAATTTTTCGCAAAGTTTGAAAACTATTAAAATTTTTTTATTTATTTTTTTTAATTTTTTGGAAGTTTTGACATTTTTGAACGATTTTAAAGTCGAACTTTCAGCAGGCTTGTGTGAAAAAAAGTATACATGCCAAGGGGAGAACGTAATCTACTATATTTCATCATAAAATTTATTTCTAAATGTTTCGAAACATTATTTATAGAAGAGAAAATCTGAATTGCAAATGATTGTTTGATAATGTTTAATAATTTTGTTCTTAACAAATTTTTTCATTATTTTCTAACATTTTTATAAAGAGTGTAAAAGATTTTAAAGCAAAATTTTGCAGTTTTCCCATATTACATAATTTTAGAAAAAATTTGAGTAAGTTTTGAAACGGTTTAAAAATAATTGAAAGTTGTGGAGATTTTCAAAGAATTTTTTAATGCTTCACGAAAATGAAAAAAAAATTTAGGTTTCTAGGAAAAATTAAAATGATTTTTGATTTTGACAAATTAATTTCAAGATATTATTTGAAAAGATTTCAAAACATTTCAAAAGATTTTCAAAATTTGCGAAAAAGAATTTGCAAGATTTTAAGTCAATTTTTAAGTTTTTGCAGAATTAAAAAAAATCAGGACAAATTTGAATAATTTTTAAAGATTAGAAGGTTCAGAAGGTCTGAAAAGATTGAAAAAGATAATTATCTCAAGATTCACGTAGAAATTTTTAATGATTTTTCATTTTAAAAAAATGAACTTTAAGAGAAAACTAACCAAGATTTTTTTAAGCATTTTAAACGATATCCTAAAATTTTGAAAAAGTGTGTAAAAGATTTTTAAGCAAAATGTTTTAATTTGGTAAGATTAAAAAATGAAAAAAACGAGTGAATTCAAGAAATATTTAGAAAAATCGAAGGTATCCAAAAAGAATTTTAAACTTCAAAAGATTTTCAGAAATTTGAAAATTTATCAATTATTTATTGATTGCTTCAAAACTTCTAAAAATCCAAAACATCTTTTTAAAAAGACTCGAATTTTTCTTGATATTTTGTAAAATACTATAAAATAAAAAAAATGCTTTAAAATTTTCTTGATTCTTTTTTGACACATCTGAAATATTTGAAAATCTTTTTTAATTTTGTCAAGAATCGCATCAAAATTATATTTATATAAATATAAAAACAAATCAATTTTTTTCGTAAAGATTTATTATTCTAGTTGAAAATTCGTGTTTGCACTTGAAAAATTAACCTTTTTTTACTAGAAATGTAACTATTCCATATTTGTTTAAAATTAGATTTTTTTTCTTTAATTAAACTATCTAATCTATAATTAACTTTTTTGTTAAATATTCTCATTTCGAGTGAGAGATTTATTTGTTTTGTAAGAAATACATTTATTTTGTGAAAATTTGTTTTTGGGGTAGAAAATAATTCTTTTTTGAAAATTCATCATTTTGGCTGTGGATTTACTGTTTTCTTAAAAAATCGTTTTTTTCTTTAAATTAAACTTGTTAAAAATTCGTTCTTTTTCGTTTGTTGAAAATTGACTTTTCAAAATGAAAATGTAATTATTTCATTTTAAGTTAAAAATTTATCTTTTTTTTTTGAAAATTTAACTATTTCGTAGAAAATTCGTCTGTCTTGATAAAAAATTAGTTCCTTAGTAAAAATTCTTTTTTGTAGATAGAAAATCTAACTGTTTGCTTAAAAAATTAAATTATTTATTTGAAAAATCAACTACTTTGTTGAAAATTGAATTTTGTTAAGAAATTCATAATATCGGGTGATAAATGCTTCAGTTTAAGTAAATTTTTTAAACAATTTTTTTTGTTTTTAGCAATTTTGTCTTTAAATAATACTAGAAAGTTGCAATTTTGTCTACAATTTTCCAATTTTTGTTAAATTTTTAATTAGAGTGACATAATAAATAATTTTTGTCAACAATCATAATTTTTAAACAATTTATCATTTTTAATAATATTGTCTTTAAGTAAAGCTACAAAGTTACGGTTTTTTCTGGAATATTTAACTTTTTGTCAATTTTTTGCTTAGAGTGAGTTAATAATTGGTGAACTTTAAGAAATATAATTATTTAAAGAAAATTATTCTTTATAAAAATATTCTCTTAGAGTAATGCTAGAAAGTTGCAATTTTTTCTACTATTTTCCACTTCTTGTCAAATTTTTAATAAAAATGAGATAATAATTAATTTAAGTAAAAAAACCCAATTTTTAAACAATTTATTATTATTTTTATTAATATTTTTTTAAAATAATACTAGAAAGTTGCAGTTTTTCTGGAATATTTAACTTTTTGTCTACTTTTTGCTTACAGTGAGTTAATAATGAGTGGAATTGAACAAATGTAATTGTTTAAACAAATTATATTGTTTACAACGATATTCTCTTAAAATGATACTAGAGTTTCAATTTTTTTAGAATTTTCCACTTCTTGTCGAATTTTCAATTAAAATGAGATAATAATTTGTGTAAACAAAAACAATTTTTAAACAATTTAAGAAGTGATAAACTGGATGATTATAATTTTTTTTATTATATTTTATTATTTCTTTATCAAAATATCATATCTGAAAATCTATCGAAGGAAACTTTTTTTTTCATCTTGTAAAATTTAATATTTGGTTCTTATCAAGTTTTCATTCTCATGTCTCGACTTGAAAACGACAAAAAAAACGAAAAAAGAAATGTTTAAATCATCAAGAAACACATTTCAATTTTCAACCAAACAGTTAAATTTTATATTGAAATAGTTTAATTTTTAACCCAAGAAGACAAATTAAAAAAATATATAATATTTGATATTGCAACAAATTTTAATTTTAAATAATTAATTGAATCCAGTAAAAAAATACGAATTTTTAACGAAACAGTTAAATTCTCAAGCAAAATAGGTTGATTTTTCATGAAGCAATTGCATTTTCAGCAAAATCAAATGAAATTTCTACCAAAGAAAATAAATTTTCAACCAAAAAGAAAAATGAGTTTGGTTTGATTTTTAAATAAAAAAAAGATGAATTTTCAATAAAATGGCTCAATTTTTAACAAAGTAATAGAATTCTAAACCAAAAAAGTCGAATTTCCAATCAAACATTAATTTTCAACGATATAGTTGAATTTACAACAAAAAATAATAATAATTATTTAACCAAATATGTGAATTTTGATCAAAGTAGTTACTTTTCTAACTAAATAGATAATTTTTATACAAAAGGCAAATTTTTAACAAAATAGTAGAATTCTAAATGGAGAAATTTAAACATTTTTTTTTTTTTAACAAAATAATTAAATTTTTTACTTAATTAATAAATTTTAAACCACAAAAGGTGAGTTTTTAGGCAAAAATACAGTATTTGACTTTTTAAACCAAAAAGGATAAAAAAAAACAAAAATATTATGATTTTCTTGCTGGGTTCTAATAATTCAGACTGAAGCGTGCAATAAATAAATAGGAATTTTGATAATTTATAAACTATAAAAGAATGATGGCTTAAATAAGCATGAAATTAAATTTTCAATGCCTTTAAAATATTAGCTTATAACGACTCTGACCCAGTTCGCTGATCAATCTCATTAGCAATTAGCCTAGGTAAAGAGCTTTACAGAGTCATCAGATGTCATAGGTTAAACAAAAATACGAAAAAATACCATTTTGGTTATTTTAATATGAAAAGCTTAGACGCATCTCTCGACCCTTTGAAAAGGAAGAAGGAAACGACACAGTCCGCTCTTTCCGGGCAGCGTACCCTCGCCTCGTAATACGATGCTAAAATCGTAAAGTGGTATTTTCTAGATATTTCGACTTTTACGATCTGGCATTGTGGTGGCTTCAATCGGCAGACAACGCTAGTTTTAGTTTTAACGCGCAGCGTAATCGTACTCGAGTGCTAATTTATACATGAAGTTGATATTAATAATTCATCGCCCCGGCGCAGCGATTTATATCGCCTTAATTAAAACCCCTAACAAGTTAGGCAGTCAGAGAATACCAATACCGCAGGAGCTCTCTGCAATATCCTTTCTCAAGCACGAAATAATTACCCTGCCCAGCCCCAGCCTTCTCGATTATTTACCCAAACGAAGGTCTGTGTCCAAACTTTCAGAAAGGACCATTTCGAGAATTTCAAATCCTTTTTATTAAAGCTTAACAGAGGAATTGACCATTCAGCTTCACCCTACGCACCTCCTTCCCCAACTTCTTCCTCCTCTACCCCCTTCTCCACGCTTCTCTAGATAAAACTCCCCATCCCCTATTTCGCTTTCTCGATCACTGTTTTTCCATTACTCACCCTCATTTCTAATAATTTCTTCTACTTTCCCCTAATAATACTTACTTTTCTACTTCCTCTTCCTAATTTAAATTAATTTTTCTCTTCTTATTACCCCTCACTTTCAATAGTCCCTCCTCTTCTCACTTACCGTCTCTTCATTTTCCATCACTTTCCCTACTCCCCATTCTCGTTTCCTCTTACTGCCCTGACTTTCCCTACTTCCACTTTGCTTCTATACTTTCCCTCCCTACACTTCAATCTTCGCTCCTCTAACTTCATCCTCATCTCCCCCTTATCCCTTACTTCCTTACCCAATACGTACCTTCCTCTACTTTCCCAGACACATTTCCTATTACTTCCTATACCTACTCATTTCCACTCACTTCCTCTAGTTCCGTGGTCTTCACTTCTTCACTACTCACCCTAAATTTTTAATCATTTCCTCTTCTTCCACTCACTAGCACTCACTTCCGGTACTGCCCCTCCCTAATTTCCCCTCTTATCATTACCCCTCTCATTCCTTAGTCGACCTCCTCTTACTGACACTCTCCTCATTTACCCTCTCCTCACTTTCCATCACTTTCTATAATCCCCATTACTTAAGTCTCTTAATTCCCCTTATCTCATTTCCCTTTCTGCCCTTTCCCTTCCGCCCCTTTCCTCGTTTACCATAAGTAGCGCTTACTTTTTGCTCTACTTCCACTCTCCTCCTATACTTCCCCTCCCTACACTTCAAGCTTCGCTTCTCTAACTTTTTTTCTTGTTTCCTTTTCCCTCCCCTCACTTCGTTAGCTAATTCGCCCTTTCTCCTTCTTTTCAACCGACGTTTCCCATCACTTCCTACATCCACTCATTTCTTCTTACTTTCTTGAGTTCCCTTCCCCTCACTAACACTTCCATTACTGCCTCCTCCTAATTTTTCTCCTATCATCACCTCTCCCTTCCCCTAGTCCACCTCCTTTCACTTATTCTTTTCTTATTTTCCATCACTTTCCCTAATCCCTATGACTTCATTTTTTTAATTTTCCTTTTTTTATTTTCCTTTCTGCCCCTTACCTCGTTTACCCTAAGTACCGCTCAGTTTTTTCCCTACTTACACTCTCCTCCTATACTTCCCCTCCCTACACTTTGAGCTTCGCTTCCCTAGCTTTTTTTCGTCTCATTTCCCCTTTCTTCACTTTCTTAGCTAATACGCCATTTCCCCTACTTTCCAACTGATCATTCCCATCACTTCCTACATCCACTCATTTCTCCTCACTTCCCATAGGGGGGGGGGGGGGGGGGGGGGGGGGGGGGGGGGGGGGGGGGGGGGGGGGGGGGGGGGGGGGGGGGGGGGGGGGG
>JAUELO010000100.1:7295846-7306030 GCA_032357855.1 Amphibolips quercusostensackenii
CAGTCAAAATTCAAAGAACTACGGAAATATAAATAAAACAAAATTTTTTTTGATTTCCGAAAGTTCTGATAAGGCCCCCCCCCCCCAGAAAAGTTCTACCAAAAAGTCTTAAGACCTTTATCGATCAAGTCAAAATTCAAAGAACTACAGCACGTTAAGGTGAACCAAAAGGTCTGAATTTTGAGATCCAAGAGTTCTTATCAGAGTTCCGTTTCTCCCCAGAAAAGTTCTACCAAAAAGTCTTACGACCCTTATCGATCAAGTTAAAATGCAAAGAACTACAACATGTTAAAGTGAACCAAAATTTTTGAATTTAAAAATGCTAAGTTCCAAGAGTTTTAATTAGTTTTTTAATTTTGACTTTATCAGTAAGTGACAGAAAACATTTTGGTAGCACTTTTTTGGCAGAGAGGGGGTCAGAACACTGATGAGAACTCCTGGATCTCAAAATTAAAAAATTTTGTTTTTTTTTAAAGTGCTGTAGTTCTTTGAATTTTGACTTGATCTAAAAGTGTCACGAGACTTTTTGGTAGGACTCTTCTGGGTTTAAGACTGTCAGGGTACCGTATGATACCTGGCCTTTCCTATTGTTAGGTGCTCGTGCTCGTTGCTCAGCAGGGCGATGTGATGCTCAACCGCAGACTTCTGTGTTAGGTTGCATTGGTACGTTGTATGGAGTCTTGGAAGACTCCATACAACTTCAGTCATACAACTTGTCATAAGTTCACTTTTGAAAAAATGGAGGAATGTGAAGTTAGCCCCCCTTTTTCGAAAAGTGTGTTTTTGATGCTTTAGACATCAGGGGTATTGCTAACACCTATCAAGAACTTAATATGGAACTATTGATGAGGTACTTAGAACTCTAAACAAAATTTTTAATTTTGAGGGTGCAACTTCCCAGGGATATTTTTGTACATCATGAAATGTTTGAAGTTCCGGACCTTTAATGATATTTATCATTCAATGCACCAAAATTGATATTATCTACATTTTCATAAAAGTTTACGTTGTTTGACTTTTTACCACAGAATTGAACTACCCCGTCATTTGGTGGCGTCTGAAGATATTCAAACTCACATACGCTAATCTATAGACAGTAAATCATTCAAAGTTTGACTGAAAGCCATTGGAAGTCACCTGGAGTCCGCTGATGTAACCTAAAAAGTTGAAATCATTTGAAGTCAATGAATTCGTATGGTCATAAAAAGTCCACATAAAACAGTTGAAGGCAGCCCTTGTCAGTTGATGTCAATAGAAATCAGTTGAAGGTAACTAAGTCGGCTTAAGTTACTTAGAGTTTTTTTAAACTTTAAAACTCCCAAGACACTTTTTTGTGTGGCGGAGATAGGAATCAGGCTGGGTCGACCAGGGTCGATTCCCATGTACGGCTCTAACCACTTATCCTTTTGTAGTTATCCACCTCCTGTTAGATGGCCCTACTGAAGAGTCAGAAGTGGGGGTAAAATTTTGTTAAAATATTTTTCATATATATAATACTCCTATATTGCGCACCGCGTGAGAAGCTTCTGGGACAAAATCAGAGTGCAGATATATATTTCTGTCTCACACAGCGACTTGTACTTACTCAGCATTGCGCGTGCGCTGCTGAGGTTGTTAATCCATGAGGGTGAGGAAGAGGGGGGAGTAGTTCTTAGCGCGTGCGCGCTGATGCTGAAGTACAAGGTTAGAGAGAGAAAAAGCGACATCGTCCTAATTTTGTCCCACGCGCCACTTACTGTGAGGTGTAGGCAGTTAGCAATATAGGAGTATTATGAACGCGGAGGGTAACTGGTAACTTCATTGCCGACAGTTGGTTTTGAATTTTTTTTATTATTTCAAAATGTCGCGTGCTTTCTTGCTCTAGTTTTAATAAAAAACTGTTTAATTTTCGCCAATTGCAAAAAAAAACTTAAACATTTTTAAATAGTAAAAAAAATTCAACACCAACTGTCGGCAATGAAGTTGCCAGTTACCCTCCGCGTTCATCGCTCTGCACCTTGCAGAGATAAGTCTGTGAAATCATGTGGATTGCCGAATTGGAGTCAAAGTTTGGTTAATATCACTCCGTTCAGTTACATAATTAATATCGATCGCCAAAAACGCACGAATGTATTTAGGTTACTTTATGCTTCATAATTATACTCATTGATTGCTACCCTAAAAAACTTATAATTCCCCTTCATTTCATAAAATAAACTCGGACAAACAGAGAATTGTATTTAAAGATCCAATTCTATAATGGCAGCAAATCGAATACACCAAACCTAACCTGAATTCGTTTTCGCGTTACATCTATTCAATTTTTCTTACCGGTTTATCCTCCTCCACCTCTCAGAAAATTACAAATTTTACCTACACCTTCTATATTTTTTACCTGAAAGAAGCAAATATCGCGTCAAGAAATTCAGAAGAAAGAATGCGCCGCTTAGCCCCAGTTTAGGGTTTTTCAAGATTTGAAATTAACTTCAAGTTATTTATTTCTGTAAAAATTCAGTTATACAAAGACGCAACTCTTCTTACTGCAGATTTTTTCTGTCCTAATTGAAAAGCTGCAAAATTTGGTTACATCCCGCCCTAATAAAAAGTATAAATAAATTAAACTACTATGTATGCATATACATATTATACGTATACGTATCGGGATATAAAAATTAGCCGTCGACCCCCCGTCCACTCCAAATACTCTCTTCTCTTTCCGTCTCGTGTAAGCTTCGATTTTTCCTCATTCCGATTTTAGCGCGTCAAATTGTGTACTGTACGTCTGATCTTTCCCCGCGGCACATTAAGGCAAAAAAGGTTTTCCCGACAAATCAGTCTAGAGCTCACAATTTTGATCCGATTTCCACTTTCTTTTTTTTTCAGTAAAAGTTAACTAAATTTCAAAGTGATGATTTTGCGAGCACATTTTTCAATTATAATTTTATTTTTTCATTTCACAACAAAGTTGATATTTTTTATATGTATAAAAAAAGTAAAGAACCCCATTTTTTTCAACTACTTATATTTATGTAAAACAGAAAAAAGTGAAGACTTCTTATAAATAATATTCAGCAGGTTACATTTGGACAAAAAATTTAGTAATTGTAATTTAATTAATTTTAATAATTTTAAATAACTTTATTTAATTTTTAAATTTAATTTTCGTTATTAATTTTTTTTTCTCATTAATTTTAATGAGTGATAGTGATACTTCAAGAATAAATATAATTAGAGATTTTATTTTTTAATGTCTTGTTATAAACAGATTTAATAAAGAAATGGATACTTTAGTTATTTCGCGATCCGGAGACATTTTTCCTTTAACAGAATAATTAAAAATTTGCTGAAAATAAACAAAATGCATAATTTTTTATACTTGTTAACAAATGTTAATTGTTTAAATCAATTTAATAAACAAATATTGTTAATTTTTAAACGGTAGAGTTTCTTTTTTTACCGGAATCAATTTTAAATTACCTAATAAATTTTTATAAACAAATACAGATTTTCGTGATATTTTAACCGGCAGATTTCGCTTCTTCAACGGAATTAATTAAAGACAGTAAAATTTAAATTGTTTAAAGAAACAGTGTCGATATCTATAAAAATAACGATATCGCCAATTTGTTACTAACATTGCTCATAAAAAAAATTATGTCTCCATTATAAAATAACATGAGAAAGATTTTTCTTTTAATTTAGATTAGTTTCGTTGAAGAAACGAAATCTACATGTTGAAAATTTACGAAAATCTGTATTTGTTCATAAAATTTACTCAATTAATAAAAATTGTGACTTCACAAAATCTCAAATTTTTTATAAAATAAACCATTATTATTCGTTAATAAAGTATCTTAAGGGGCAGATTTTTTCCAAGTAGTTTAAAATTGATTCCGTTGGAAAAAAGAAACCTGCGATGAAAATTTGCGAAAATCTGTATTTTTATTAAATTTATTCAAACAGTTAAAATACTTAACTTATTATTCGTTTATTTAATTTGTTTACAACAATAAAAGTTACTTTGGATTTTTTTAAATAGCAACTAAGCCTTATTTTTACGTGTATCCGAAAAAAATTGAAAAATAAAGTTTCCAAGTATTTTTGATCTTAAAGTAGTACTTTTACTCATTAACTTGTTAATAAAAAATAAACAATTTTTAAAAATTGTTATCCTGATGAATAATATTTTTAAGGCGTTTCTTTACTTATTTTATAAAGTTTTACATAAATTTTTATAGTTTCAAGAAAACAGGAGGGTTTGTTTTTTTTAATTGAAAATGTTCAACTTTCTTGTTAAATAAAAAATATAAAAACACTCAACTCGGATAAAAAAACCTTTTTTGTCGCAGGGCCATACTCGTCGGCGAGAGGAGAGACCAAAGCTCTCTGCAGATTTTATAATGCGGCCACGAGTACAAACCAAAGATTTGGTTGTAAAATTCCCGATATTCCGCTTCGAAAATTTTAATCAACTTTCCGAGCTTCTGAAATAAGTTGCTAATTATAAAATAATTGAAGAGTTAAGTTTTATCAAATTCTTCATATATTTATGAATTCCTCTATTCATCTGTTAAATCGTTATTGTTTCATACGAATTAGATATTATCTATGTACATTAAGTGATAGAAAAATTCAAATAAAAATTATGCTAGAAATAAAAAAGATATCTGAAAAATTCTTCTTCTGCACAGTTTTTTAAACTGGCAATGACAATCACTTGTCGAAAATATTTTATACTATTTTTGTCTTTCGTAAAAAATTGGTTAATAACGTTTTTTACATTTTAAATAATTAGTCGAATTTGTAGATAGCGCTTTATTCCCAATTTATATATCGACTTTTTGCTATTTAATAAAAAAAGTCTATTTTTATAAATTTTTTATTAAGTGTAATTTGTAAAATTCATTCATTTCTACTTTTGTACATTGTGAATGGAAATTCTTCAGGAAAATTGGGAATTTTACAAGTAGTTCCACCAACTAAGTTAGTAATTAAAGTATCTACCATTTTGTATAATAGTTATAAAACTCTACTAAAGAAATATGAATTCTGGTGTGAAGTAAAAATTGAAATGTTGGTGGAACTCTTCCAGAAAAAAATGTGTAACCTGAGCGACATTGAAAAACTAGAAAGCCACGCTTATTCCACAATGTAACGAAGTCGGACGGCTTTCGGGTCTGTTCATGTTTATATTAACCACTTAACAATAATCGAGATGTCGCTGTACCTCATTGCACATAATCGACCCGCACACCAGGCGGGCGAACTGTGTCTGAACGCGGGAATTTCCTGAGATTATGCAAATTAAAAGTTGGATTCTTATGAATATAAAAAAAAAAACCGCGCTCTTGCACCTTCGCCATCAATCGCCTTTCATTCATCTCTATATATTTATCTACTATTATTAATAATAGTAATATAATTACAGTGACGAGAATGACTCCCGGATGGCACTTGGGTCGCGTGCTTACCCTTCCTTCAATTTTCTCAAATGCTGTCCCGAAAAAAACAATCTGGAGTGTAAGTTTACTGGGGTCGATTTCAATTTTTAATATATGATAATATCATTTTACAAGCATCACATTTTTAAAAATTGAAATATATAAATATTTTTTTGTTTACGTTTCGAGATTTTTTTTCTTAACATTTTCTATATGATAGGGGAGACTACATTATGAATGAACCGAAAGTAGATAGTCATTAATTTAAAATACTAATATATATTGAATAATTCACGTTAATTAACAGTTAACAAAGAGATAATAAGAGTTGAATTTTTTTTAATATCATAAATTCCATACTCTGAGCCCATTGCATGACTATTAATTTGTCAATGGCGACCCGTTTTTGAAAAAATCGACTTTTTTTCACCATTTTTGTTGTAGATGTATATTTACTAAATTCTCATGTAAAATTATTTGAACGTAACACTTGTTTTTGATACAAAATTTGCTTCTTTCTTGAAATCTTAACTGTTGAAAATTGAAGAAAATTTGAAAATGAATTTTGAAAAGTTAAAGAAACAGTTGAAGATTCAAGTTTTCAAAATCAGAGAAAATATAAAATTGAATTCTTAACAGTTGAGAATGGAGAAAAAATCAAAATTTAATTTTCTACAGTTAAAAATTTAGTTTTTAATTTTATTCAATTTTTAACCGTTACAAATTAAAAAAATTTTGAAAATTGAAGAAAATATAAAATTGAATTCTCAACAGTTGAACTTTCAACAGTTAAAAATGGAAAGAAATTCAGAATTGAAGAACATTGAGTTTCCAACAGTTAAAAATTAAATGTTTCATTTTCTTCAATTTGTAACTGTTAAAAATACATATAAAATATTAAAAATTAAAGAAAATTGATAATAAAATTTTCAACTGTTAACATTCATCAGTTAAAAAATTCATTTGCTGAAAATTGAATTTTCAACAATTCTTTTAAATCTTATATTAAATTTTTTTAAATCCTTTGAAATAATTTGTTCCTTCATATCCATATGTACAGTTGAAAAAACTGAATTCTTAGCAATTGAATTTAAAAAAATTTAATTTTCAATTTTTAATATTTAATAGTTAAGTAATTGAAGGAAATTGAGAAAAACTGAAGGAAACTTAAAGAAATTGAGAAAAATTTTAAACTGAATTTTAAACAATTCATTGGAATATTTTCAAATAACTTAAAATATTTTATAAAATTTGAAATTTTGTTTACTTAATTCATATCCCTTGAAGTCATTGAAATCCGTAGAAGTCCTTTGACACAATTGAATTTTAAATTTTATTAGTTGAAAATTCAACTCTTAAAAATGGAAGAAAATTGAAATTTTATTAGCTAAAAATTTAATTTTCAATTTTCTTCAATTTTCAAGTGTTAAAAATATTTTAAAAAGTTGAGAATGGAAGAAAATTGAAAATGAATTTTTCAACATTGGAATTTTCATTTGTTGAAATTTAAGCAGTTAAATTTTCATCAGTAGAAAAATTTATCTGTTGAAAATTGAATTTTTAATATTCCTACGCATCTTTTATTGAAATCTTTAAAAAATATTGTGTTCCTTTATATCTTTTACGCAGTTGAATTTTCAACAGTTGAAAATTGAAGAAAATTAAATTCTCAACAGCTGAATTTTCAGTTTTTAATTTTTAACAGTTAAAAATTTGGAGGAAGTTGAAAGAAATTGAAGAAATTGAAAATTATAGAAAAATTCATCTGTTAAAAATTGAATTTTGAACAATTTTTAAAAATCTTTTATTAAAATCTAAAAAAAATTTAAATTTGTTGTGTTTCTTCATATCTCTTGACATTGTTGAATTTTTAGCTGTTGAAAAGTAAAGAAAGTTAAATTCTTAACAGTTAAATTTGCAGTTGTAAATTTTTAACAGTTAAAAAATTGAAAGAAATTGAAAAAGATTAAAAATTGTAGAAAAATTAACCGGTTGAAAATTGAATTTTCAACAATATTTTGAATCTTTTATTAAATTCTTTAAAATTCTTCAAGTTATTTGCGTAAAATTTTCGACAATTAAAAATAAAAGAAAATTGATTTTTCAATAGTTGAATATTCAACAATTCTTTTGAATTGGATTTAGTTGGATTTTTAACAGTTGAATTTTTAATTATTAATTTTTAACAGTTGAAATTTCACAGAAATTAAAAGAAATTGAAAATTAAATTTATGACAATTCTTTTGAATCTTTTATTTAAATCTTTTTATTCCTTTAAATGTTTTTGTTCCTTTGTATCGCTTGACGCAGTTAAATTTTCAAATTTAGTTAAAAATAGAAAAAATGGAAAATTGGAGAAAATTGAATTTTTAGGATCTAAAAATTTAATTGGCAATTTTTTCTAATTTGCAGTCCTTAAAAATATAAAAGAAATTAGATATTCAAGAAAATTGAAAATTAAATTTTCATATGTTGAAACTAAATTAGTTCAATTTCAATCAGTTGAATTTTCATCAATAGTAAAATTCATCTCTTTTTCGAAAAATTCAGTTGATGAAAATTGAATTTTCAACAATTCTTTTGAATCTTTTATTAAAATGTTAAAAAACCTTTAAATTTGTTGTGCTTCTTCATATAACTTGAAAAAGTCGAATTTTTGACAATTGAACAAAATTGTAAATTTTTAACAGTTAAGAAAAGAAAAGAAGAAGAGTGAAGAAAATGGAAGGAAATTAAAAGAAATTGAAAAGAAAAATAAATAAAAAATTTTTTTTTTAATTTTTGACTGAAAATTCAAGAAAATTGAATTCTCAACAGTTGAATTTTTAATTTTCAACAGTTGAAAGTTCATGGAAATTAAAAGAAATTGAAAATTGAAGAAAACTGTAAATAGAATTTTTAACCATTCTTTTGAATCTTTTATTAAAATCTTTGAAATTCTTTGAATGTTTTTTTTTTCTTTATATACTCTTACGCTGTTGAATTTTCAATTTTAATAGTTGAAAATTCAATAGATAAAAAGAAAAAAAATTGGATTCCCAGCAGTTGAATTTTTAACAGTTAAAAATAAAAAACAAAATGAAAACTTAAGAAAATGGAATTTTCAACAGCTAAAAATTTAATTTTAAATTTTCAGCAATTTTCGACTGTTAAAAATATAAAAGAAATTGGAAGTTTAAGAAAACTGAAAATGAAATTTCAACAGTAGAATTTTCATCGGTTGAAATTTAATTAGTTAAACTTTAATCAGTTAAATTTTAATCAGTTAAATTTTAATCAGTTGAATTTTCATCATTAGAAAAATTCATTTCTTGGAAAATTCAATTGTTAAAAATTAATTTTTCACAAATTCTTTTGAACCTGTTATTGAAATCTTTTAAATACTTTAAATTTGTTGTGTTTGTTCATATCCTTTGATACAGTGGAAAATGCAGCTGTTAAAAACTGTTAAAAATTGAAAATTGAATTTTCAACAGTTAAGAATTGGATTTTTAATTTTATTTCACTTTCAGCTGTTAAAAATAGAAAAAAATAAAAACAATTAAAACAAATGTTTTGGAATCTTTTAAAATAGTTTAAAATCTTAAAAATCCTTCGAAATTTTTTGAATTCCTTCATACGGCTTGAATTTATTGAAATCCGTAAAAATCCTTCGAAATAAAATTTAATTTATTCTCTAACGTTTTCTAGAAATTCGTTTAAATCCTTTAAAATCAATTAAAATCTTCGAAAATCGTAAAGAATCATTAAAATAACTAGAAATAATTTGAAATCTTCGCCATTAAAAATATATTCCAGAATACATATTTCGTTAAAAAAAATAATTACACAATCTCATTTAAAAAGTGTTGATTTTGTTATTTTCATAATTTTGACAAATTTTACATGAGAATTTAGTAACTAAACATTCCAATATATAACAATTTTTGGGCGGAAAAAGTCAATTTTTTTAAACGGGTCGCTATTGGAAAGTAATGGACTCGCAGTAGAGATTTTATAATATTTAAAAAAAAATCCAAACTCTGAACAATGAACAATTGAACTGTTAAAAATTTCATTTTTAAAATTTATGCACTTTTAAAGGAAAATTTATAGTATTTCAAAGGGTGACTTTTAACAAATTGGTTTATGCATTTACTTACAAAATAAAATCTGTAGTTTTCGTAATGTTTATTCAATTATTTTACATCACCTCTATGAATCTGCTACGAACATTTTTTTCACGAAATAACACAAAATAAGGGAGTGAAATTTGAAAAAAATTAATTTTTGTTTGGACCTCTCTAATGACTACTTTGTAGACTGGTCTCCCCTAACTGTCTATTCTATAATTTATCTTAAAGATTTGTTTTGCTCAGGACGGCATTTATTTACAATCAGTCATGTGCATTTTTGATAAAGCTTTCTGAAGCCTCTGTGAAACAATAATAACAATCTGAAAAACAGTAAGAAAAACAATAACGGTAAGAGCGAAACAGTTTGTAATTAACAGTTTGTCATTGTAGCCTCTTACGAATGAGGAAGGCGTGTGTTTGTAAGGTGATCAAAGAAAGTGGAACATAATTAATCGGAATTTTGTGTTGACCGATGCGATGGATTCAGTGCCGTTTGGGCCCACATGTAATACCGCTACTCTAAAGTCTAAGGCTAAGTCTTAAGTCTATGTATTGTGTATAATGAATTAAGGACTTGATAGAAGACTCTCCTGTAAATAGCTAACCATGAGGCATTAGGAATTTAAATATATTCTTTCCGAAATTATAT
>JAUELO010000100.1:7398590-7417870 GCA_032357855.1 Amphibolips quercusostensackenii
CCAGGAGCAATTGTAGGGATCCATGAACCGCAGCGTGAAATGTGAAACAAAACTTATGCAAATGGGTGTCCCACTCCATACGCTCGTCCTGTAAGAATAAGATAATCACTGTCTCGAAGACCCGATTGTCTTTTTTGGTGGGGCATGCTTGAGCGTGGTACACTGGATTTGCAGTGCGTACTATTTCCGCACTTCTACACATTTGTTTTATCAGCTTGTTCGAAAATTCGGTACCGTTATCGGTGTGGATCACCTATAAAACACGCTAGAGCAACACTATCAGGTCGATCAAATTAATGGGATATGCCGCAAATTTTACTTGGCACAAATGTATCTTGCTAGTTTGCCTTTCACTTTGAAATAAATAAGAAATAAGAGATGATTTCATGTGATTTGACACGATGTAACTTACTACAATGTGACGTGCTGCAATTTGACTTGCTGAATTTTATCAAATTTTTCTGGATCTTTAAAATTCATTTAAAGTGTGACTCACGGCATTGTGACTTGCTGTGTTTTAGCCAGTTTGCATTGAACTTTTAAATTAAATATGAATAAGAAATGACGTTGTTAAGCCAGTTTGTTTTTAACCTTAGCCTTCCTTGAATGAGAGATGGCGCGATGTAACTTTCTGTCAATGTGACTCGCTGCCAATATGACTTACCGTGATGTTTTCGTATCTCGTATAGGTATTGTGAGCAATATAATTTTTTGTTATCAGTAATATTTTCCACGATTAAAGCAAAAAATGTGTGCGTCTTTTGAAAAATAAATAAGTTAAGAAGCAAAATTTTAATCGGGGACGTTTTTTTCTTTTGACATCATCAATCGATTACACCCTGATATCCAATTCACTATAGAAAATGAACAAAACAGAAAATTGCCTTTCTTGGACGTACTAGTTTAAAAAAGAACTAAAAACACATTAGGACATGAAGTTTACAGAAAACCCACCCATACAATTATATACCTACATGCATCCTCCATCCACTACCCATCTCAAGAGCAATCGGTCATCAACTCCCTTGTTTACAGAGCTGGCTCCATAGCAGATGAGGATAACTCATAAAAGGAATTACAAAACGTTTAACAAATCCTAATACAGAACGATTACTCAAACAAACAAACTGATAAAACAATAAGAAAATACACTCGAAATAACAAGTCAAAACAGTCTGCGAAAATAGGACAACTTCTATACAACCCCAAAAATAAAAAGGCACCTTTCAGTGATCCTTGAGTATATAAAATCCCTTGCTCTTGTATTAAAGTCTATATTAGAGAAACCGAAAGAGCGATGAGGCAACTTGTAAAGGAGCATGAGGCTAAAGTCAGGCTAAAACATTTTGCGAAATCAGCTTTAGCTGAGCATTATTTCGAAACAGGACATAGCATTTTACTTGAAAAATCATCTGTTATCGCAAAAACATACAAAACAAACAAAAAGACTTTATTGGCCAATAGGTTCAAGCAGCCTCCCTGATGGGGCGCTTAAGACAATCACAGGCAATGTAGAGAGTATATATAAGGACAACGTAACTTGAAACTTCAGTTTCAGGTTAGCCCTTAAGAAGTAAACTGCAAAGTTCACGAAACGTCGGCAAGATTCGTAGTTTTGCACACAAGTGAAACTCGAAACATATCCTTTTATTTTCATTGGCATAAATTACGTAACATATAGAAATAATGAAGACTTTCAAAAATTACCCGACCTCCCTAAGTCTCAAATATCTAAAAAATTCTGCGATGATCTTTCAGTTTCGTGCCTGAAATCAGAGACATAAATTTTGTAAGTTTTGATTTAAAAGAAATGCAAAAACAATACCATCACCCTAGCTTTTTCAGAGAGCAGTCCTTTTTAACGTGTTACGATTGCTAGGCTTAATTCGAAACTGTAGAGTAGGTGTAGGCAAATTTTCTTACCAATTTCTTTACAATTCCTTTAAATCCATATGAATACCTTAGATCCCTTTGAATACTTTAAAATCCCTTAAAATCTTTAAAGTCCGCTACAATAACTTAAAAAAAATGTTTAGTTTTAAAATCATGTAAGATCTTCAAAATATTATTTTGTCTTCTATAATCTCTCTGAAATTTCTTAAAAATCCTAAAATCATAAAGAATACTTTCAGATATTAGGAATTTCGACAAAATTCTTTGTAATATATTAAATCTCTCAAAATTTTCCAGGGTCTTTTTATTTATTTAGGTAAACATAAGCCCCACAGTGCAATGACCAATAATAGAGCTACAAAGTGTGAGAAACATTTCATCGCTCTATGATCGTATTTATATTATTGATGATGTTTGACAAATTGATAGGTTGCTGTAGTGAATTCACTGATAAACATGAAAAACTAATAAATGTTGGGTTCAGCAACTGGATATACATATAGTTTATTAACATTGGTGCACATGCGATACAAGGGTGAAGACGATTGAGAGCTAGAGGAATGTAAAAAGGTTAAGTGTGACGACTGACATACTGCGGGACATTAAGTGGAAGCGTCCGTAAGATAGAGTGACAGTCAATTCAATTACGTGAAATTTTGAAAAGGCATAATATATTTGAAAAATAGGCCTGTCCAACAGGGACCACACACTAAATCTAGATCTAAGCAATGTAGAGTCTGATAACCTAGGAAGAAATGTGTCTTCTTCCTTCCAAGCGGATAGTTTTAGAAATCAGAGTACTTTTGGGTGTGAGGAGCCCAAATGACAGAAGCATATTACAACTTAGACATAACCAGCTATTCAAGTAGTATTTTGAGAGGTCCCGCGGCTTCAAAATTCTTGCATGACTTTACCAGAAATCCTAGAGCCCTGATAGCACCGAGAATAATGTTGGCAACGTAAGTATTAAAAGCTGAATTTGGCATGATGATGATGCGCAAATCCTCAATCATAAAAACTTCCTTGAGATTAGCACTTTCAATCATGTACTAAAATTCCAAAGCAGATCTCTTTTTAGTAAATGTCATGATCATACATTTTGTAAAGTTTGAGGTAAAATTGTTCTCATGACACCAAAGATTAAAATTGTTGACGTTTTCTTGCTACACATTACAAGATCAAGATTGGCTAACACCTTTATGAAAAAACGCTGATCAACCTTGTCAAAGGCTTTCGAAAGGTCTGTGTAGAGAACATCTGCCAGGGTATATTTGTTTAGGAGATCATTAATGTGTTGTGTGAATGCAAGTAAATTTGTAGTAGTTTATCTCCTAGAAATAAAGCCGTGCTGATATGTTGACATTAAGGAAATGATATAGTTAAAAATCATGTCATATCGTTACCTTTTTAAGACCTTCGAAAAGTTATTCATGATTGAGACCGAACGGTATTTTTAACTAGAAATTATCCCCTTCTTTTAAAACGGGACAAACCCTTGTCTGCTTTCAAACGTCAGGAAAAGTTCCAAGACGCGGGGCTGAGTTGAAAAGACTATGTATTGAAATTCTACTGAAATCTTACAGAATTCTTCATAACTCTTTCTAATCTAGCAAAAACCTTCGAAATCTTTAAAACCTTTAAATTTGCTGTACATGTTTAGAAGAAACTTGAACCACATTAGTTGAATTGTCAGCATATTTCTAAAGGTCTACCTTCAAAAGCCGAATGATTAACCGCTCAGAGTTAAATAATTTTAATTAAAATATTAATAATAATAAGTGTATATATGGGGATGTAACTATCTTAGGTATAAGAGAAAAAATATAATAATGACACCAATATAATTTTCCATGTAAAAATCCGTTTAACTTAAAACGTAAAATATTGCATATGTGATTAAATAGTGACATCAGTTTTGTTGATATTTGTAATGAAACTCTCTTCCTTGAAACTAAATCCTATCAAATATCAGTATTTTAGAAGGACAAGGTTGGCGCTTATAACCTGGAATATAATCACTGTAGTATAAATGATACAATCTACTAGAGCACTAGAATATTAATTGATCACATCGTTAATGAAATTCTTTCTGAATAAATTAATTAGCGTTATCTCTAATTTAAGTAGATGAGGATCGTCTATACTCTGGTCTTATCTTGGACGGTTATCCTTAACGCTATTGGTGAATATATTAACTGCATATTTACTTTTTTTACAAAATTTCATTTATAATGTACGAAAATAAAAGTTTTTGTGATTTAATCTGCATATATGTATCAAATATAATATACATCTGTTCCTCAAAACCCTTTGCAAAATCGAGCCTTCGTGCAACATACAAATGCGGTTTTTTTAGTTATTATTGATACTGATGAAAATCTCTCGTGCTTAGATTGAATAACGGAATTGAAAAAAGCAAATATTCTATTAATTCTCTCTGTTAAAAGAAAAAAGGGAAGAACTTTGTGTTGGATGTTTAATTACATGCAATACAAACTTCTTCTGTTAAACAGAATATCCTTGAGCAAGACTTCATTTCAAAACCCAATTTTGGGAATACTTAAAATTACAACGAAGTCCGGAAATGATAAAAGGAGGAGTCTAATCCATGCGTGAATCCAAGAAACGGGGAATGGTTCAATTTTCAGTAGTTTTAACCGGTGGCTTCTCAAAAGAATATCGGCTTGGCTTTTGCTTTTATAGTTCTATATTTTTCTTTCTATAATATTACTTTGTGCACGAAGGCAGCGAAGTAGTCTTTTCACGGCCTAGCGTCCGTTTTTACAACAACGCGATACCGTAAAAAGACTTTGCTATATTTCCCGCAGAGAATACGGTAGACCTATTCGACCTAAGACTGTATTGGACCCTACTATTAACAGTGACTCACTTAACTGCTCCAAGCCACGACCAGAAAGCAAAAAAAACATACTCGTTTTACATAAAATAGCTTCTTGTGACGCAGGCATGATTTACGCGTTTCATCAGTGTCCTTTAGTTCTGAAAGTATCCGCTTATACAACAGGATGACGCACAGTGAATCCACATTCGCGGCGCGGTGCCGAGTACAATTATGATCATCAGATTATCATAAAAGTTCTCTTCGCGTCAACCTAAATTCAAATGTCAGACGTGATAAGCTTATGAATCATACCTTTCTTACATAAAGTATCATATGTATCAAGGATGCAAACTTTTTTTATCATTGCGTGTTTGTAAAACTGACTGTTTCACTCCTAAATGCACAATATAAGTCCAATCTAGATTCAGCGTCGGTTTTGCGAATAACGGTGGACCTAAATCTAGGTGCTCTGCACGTAAACAAGTCAGAGGTGTATGAACCATTTTTAGTGGATTTTTCTGTGTAGCAGAAAATATTTTTTAAATCGTTTTTCTAATAAGAGAACAAAAGTAAACTAAGTTTTTAACGGAAATGAGGAAGAAGGTTTGCTATTACATGTTAAAAAAAATCTTTTTTCTTCTTATGTATTACAAACGTTTGCGAAAAGTTCATCATCTTTTTTTATTATAAGAGATTTAACTATTTTGCAACAAAACACCTTGCAAAATACTTGCCAGCATTTGACAGTTTGAAATTACAAAACGCCGTGAAGGGTAGACAGGTTGAGTAGCTAAGACAGCGCCACCAATTTAGAAACCATAAAAAGGACCTTAAGTTACAAAAAATATTTACAAGTAATCTTATAGTAAATAATTAATTTTAAACCCTAGTATTGCATTTATGATTATACCAAATTGATATTCAAAGCTCTTGTTTATTAACATTGCTTCAAAAACGGCAATCAGTTCGAGATACACACAAGTTTGCGTGTCCGGTGGCGCTGTTGTCAAGGTCAAAGTGATACCACACTGGCTCACTTCAGAGATTCTAACGGATAGCGAATTTTTCAACTGTGGATGTACCGAAAAGCGTAGGTCTATTTGAAATCAATTAATACTATCAATAATAATAAAGATAAATATTTTTAAAAATTTTTGCTTCAAAAATTAATTAACGTTTAATCTAAGAAATAGCGAATTTCTTAAAATAATATATCAATACTGTAATATTTCAATTGCATGCTTAATGATTTTAAATAGATCCGCTCCTTTTGCTACACGCGCAGTTAAAAAACGCGCAGTCTGTTAGCATTACAGACACATTATATTGCACGAAATTAGTTTGTTGCATCATGGCACAAAATAATCCTTTGGTTTTATCAGCTTTAGTTGCTTCAGAGCCCCAACGCTGGTCGATACGATACTGCCATCGTGCTCATTCGCTGTGCAAACGTATGTGCTCTTCTCGCTTAAAAATCAACTGCTACTTAACGTTATGACACAGTTATCCAGATAAGATATTAAGGTAAAGCGCTTCATTGCTGCGCTTCTGTTTTTTCATGCTTGACTGTCCAAGAAAGATCTCCCCTCCTTGCTTTGCTACTCCTCTGACACAAGACTGACGCAGCGTCAATTCCCTGAAGACGTAAATCAAGGGGAGATAAATCTCGGTTCGACTGTACTATAATCTCATTTTAAGGGAGAATGTTTCAATTATTTTTACGGTGTGAATACAAATGCGGAAGGAAAAGTGAAAGTTCTCTCAAAAACAGATAAAAAAGTTTGCATAATTTTGACAGTTTTGAGGTTATGTTGTTATTTTTTCTTTGATATTTTATCTACCAAATCTGAATATAATAACATTTTTACCTAAATAGTTATCGAATTTTTATAATTTTCATCCTATTCTTTTTTTTATACACATATAACTTTTCCTTCAAAACTAGCCACAGTTTTTTGCGTGATGAAAATCTTTAGACTTCAGGCTATATCATTATTTATTAATATTCTATGTGAAATGTATCAGTGAATGCGAATTTAAGGCTGCTAAAATTATATTTTAACTCAGTGGGTACCTATGACTATAGTTTAAAATTGTTGGAAATTTCATACAAAATTGGCATTTAATATTTTAAATTTTAGCAATAATTTAAATTCTTTAATGTGAATTCCGAAACGTAGCAATTTTCATTGATTTTTAGTATACGGACTTTATTTTACATGGGTTTTATCTTTCGTTAACAATAATTATAAATTGCGATATTAAATTATTAAATTTTTTATTTTGTGAATTGAAATGGTCAAGTTTTCAAGTTTTGACAGACACTCGCAAAATCTTTACAAACAATTATAGGAAAAACAAAACATCACATTCGTGACAGCTGGGATTTTGAGAAAAAAAACTATCAAAATTGATATTTCTAATAATTTACCTATTGCATCTCTTACTATTGTTCTAATGTATGCAAATATTTCACGAAAGTCAATTATGGATTCCATTAATAAACGATGGGAACAATTAAAAGAGCACGCATCCTTAACTAAAGAAAGTTTTTTAAAAAGCTTTAAAATTAGAACTAAAATCGTCATGCTGTCCATTCATTAGTATATCTTGTCAGCTATTTGATTAAAATATCATTTTAGCAATACTAAATTCACATCCAACAAGAAATTTGACGTAAAATGAAAATAAATGGTAATATGGCCTGAAATCTGAAGATTTTTATGACGCACTGCATTATGGGTTGTTTTAAAGAAAAGTCACCATCAGGACTCACACAGTCCGGACACAAACAATCCGCAAGACAAAGCCCACGATAAGTTGATCGGGTCAGGAATGGACACAAATAAGGAGATCAACTCTCACGATAACCAGCGCAAAAAAATTATACAGACACTCTTGTGATCGCGAAAATTAGCAGCTCAAATAAATTTTACTGTATACCCAAAACACGACCTCTTACGCTGAGCCCTTAAGCTCTTCTGGCGGAAATTTATTAATTAACAACACCTCTGACTTTGCAGCAATTATTCTAGTTGACCGCGTATGTTTATGAACCCAAATTTTATGACCATACCTCCTAGAACAGTTAGTCTGCCGCTGGTACAATAAACCCCATACCGTTCGAACAAAAGGAAAACAATATTTTTAAATAATTTTAAGAATAAAATTAAAGTTAACCTAAATTTATATTAAAACTATTTTTTCGATCAAACAAATGTAGAAAATTAGCCCTTGTCGTAGAAGCTAACTTACATACTATCTAGGTGTTCCGCTCGTGCGAGAACGACGTATCTTTACGTACATAATCCGGCTCTAATAGTGCTTAACTACCATTGTTGTCGATCTTACGGCGTTGAATGCGTTTCGCAGACTTACTAAAGCTGAGCGGATTGTTAGCATTTATCTTTCACCATTTTTATGAATAATTAGAGTAAGCAAATAGTCTATTTACCACGACGACTTCATTTAAGTTATAACTACATTCAAAACTAATTATATACCAACGCACGATTGTGTACTTAGAAAAAAATATCATCCTCTGTTTTTTGTTGCAGATTTCAGTTTACAATCCGGTTGTTTGCCTGGTGGTAACCGTATTTCTGGTGTTCCTCGTTTCGGACCTTCTGCTTATTCTTCTTCTAGCAGACTTTGTCCAGACACGACACTTTCTCTTGCCATGCCTAATTCTTCTGCCAGGTCTCCTCCTTCTGCCGATCCTGTTTTTCGTGCCAGACGTCGTTCTCAAGAAGAGACTCTTTCTCTTGCCGTACGTCATTCACCAGAAAGGAATAATCCTCTTGCAAGACTTCATTCTTCTGCTGGTTCTCCTCATGCAGAACCTCCTCTTCGTGCCAGGTCCAGGTCTCCTGCAAAGTATCGCCCTTTTACCATACTTGGATTTCAACCAGAAGAACTTTGATTTGTTCAAATTATTCCCCGCAATAATCCGAACCGAATATTCGGAGTTCAAAGTTACGTTTTTCCTATCGGTAAACCAATTCAATTGAGAACATATAAGGATGTATGTAAACCCATACCAACTGATCAACAATATGTATTATTGACGTCCAATGGTGACGTCTTTGCAATAATAGAAAGATCAAATAACAGAGAAACGATTATTCGTGGACTTTACACTCTTGTACAAACCAAATGGGGTACCAGGGAAAGGCGGGTGAAAATAAACATGTACAGTAGTGCTGTTAATGAATTAACCGAAAAAGAAATCGCTGATTCCCTATTAGGCAACAGGAAAGCAATCTTAAATAATTATACAATAGTTCATGCGTAAAGTATAATTTTTCCCTGTTTAGTTCGATTCAAGAACATAGCGTATTTTCTCTGCGCTCTGTCTTTATTCTTTTCCCAGGTTTCGGCATAGAACTTTTGAAATTAAAGATCATTGCCAGTCTTTATATTTAAAACTATTAAATTCTTTTCTGCTAAAGTTCTCTTGGCTTTAACAAATACATTGTGATCACTTTTTTTGTTCTTCGCGTTCGATTGAAGTGTCTTGAAAATTTTTAAATTTTTTATATAATTTTGTACTCTTGTAGATTAAATGTATGTGTTAAACATTGCTGTACCACGGACGAAGACTGCTTATTAAGATATAGACAAATAAAGTACAAATTTCATTCTTTATTGTTATTTCATTTTTGTCACCCTAAAGAATGTATACGAACAATTTTTTTATCATTTAAAAATTTTCCTCTTTACTATTCTACTCGTCATAAGCATTTTTTTTCAAAAGAAACATTCTACCATCGTAAAATGGTTTCTTCTGCAAAAAAAAATCAAATTCATTTTGACCTTTAACTTATAAGTTCTAATTTTTAGCTTTGTCAAAAAATAGTTATGATTAAGAAAATCACTTGAAAGAGCCTATCGAACTAACTAATCTTTTTTTTGGAATGAGAAAACAACAAAAATTATAACAGTTTTGCAGAAAAGGTGTGAGATCAACGAAAAGGAGGTAAAACCCTATCGAACTTGTACTAGACAATTTTGTTGTTTATTAACATTAGAAGAGTACAAGGCAACTAAAAACTACGATATCCACGAAAATACCAAAGTTTTTGCTCGCTTGCGCTTGTTAAATAGTTATACAAATGAATAATTGTATCCATATGCACTACTACCGAATAGTACAAATCTTTGCTCAGTTACTTTCATAGTAACAAAAATTTGCCTGAAGCCTTGTTGCGTTGACTCAGGTGCACATAATTCATCCTTCTTATTTTTTTAACATAATTTGCATAACTTATATTAGTTTTTCAGAACTTATATTAGTTTTGCAGATATTGAAGTGAATCCTTATAGTATACTATAATCTAAATTCTCCATGTAAATAATGTATTTCTCTAAATCATAAAACATCATATGAGTTGTGATATCAGTTTTAACGAATGTTGCAAATTAATTTTATTCCTTACAACTCTGTGTTATTTTACATCATTCTGCGTTGAAAACTTATTGACCCATAAAATACGCAGCGAATTCACAAGAGTCTGCGTGAATGAACAAAACTCTTGCGTAAAAAAACGAATGCAACTGAAAAAAATACACTTCGTGTAAATTTACAGCCATGTGCGTGAGAAAACTTTGTGCTTGCAAATTGACAAGAAAAACGTAAATTTTTTGTAAATTATAATCTAAGAATCCATGTTTAAGATTTTTCATGATCACATCTATTATTTTTCTTTCAACATAAGCGTCGCACACGACAGTTTCGTTCTAGTTTAGTTTAGTTCAAGTTCGGGCGGAGGCTTCGATGGAGTTCCTTTGGCAATCAATTTATAAAGCCTTTTGCGTCACACCCTTAACAATTCGCTCTCACTAGTATGTAGACTCTGGCACTCGTGGTGTAGCCAAATATGTCAACCACTGCTCGCGTTATAACATTATCACGTTCTGTAAAATGGACCCAAGGGTTTGTTGCTGAGCCTAGCTAATGTTGGGCACTGGCGTAAGTAATGCACAGATGTTTCATCATCTCTGCCGCATTTCCTACACTCTGTTGTGGGGCCATACGCTATTCTGTTCAGTTGGTTCTGCCCTGTAAGCATCTAAACTACTGTCCTGATGTCTTTTTTGGGTAAACCCAGAATATCTCAAGCTCTGTGCATCCTATACTTATAGCCCAGAGAAGCTTTTGACTGTCATTAAACCCTTGGTTTGTTTTCAGAATTTTTGGTACTTTGTCCGAAACCAGTTTTTGATGGCCAGCCCGATGCAGCAAGACAATAGTCTCAGTAACAAATCAGGTCCTAAGTATTCACTTGCTGTGCCGAATTTTTTGAACTGGTTTGCCTCCACGCTGCCCTTGTGCCCTCTGTGACCAGGGACCCATACGCAAGCCACGTTGTTTATTGCTGCAAGTTGTTTAGTGCATTTTTTTATTCCAAAACCAGCTCTGATGTAATGCCTGGTTTCCCAACTGCTGTTAATTTCGCTTATCTGTCCGAGCAGACTGGAATCTGGCTGCCAGCAGTTTTTTTTTTCAATAATATCTCAGCACAGCGAAAGACGGCCAGGACTGACGCCTGAAAAACTGCAGCATCCAGCTGAAGCGGCATCCCTGTCTCCCCCTTTCCGCCCTTTTGTAGATTTCTGCTCCTAAGCCTCCCACTTCTTTGGAGCCTCATCTCTAGAATCGGCAGTGTGCTGATGTAACTTTAGAATCTAGTGTATCTAGCCCCCTAAGTCCATCTATTTGCTTTTGTCGGGCAGCTTATCGCATGAGCCATGCTGAAAGATATCACAACATGTCGGGGTTCTTTAAAGAGCATGAATCCTGTCGCCACTGTGGGTGTGGTCCTTATTGATCCAGCCACACCCCTAACGCTAGCGTTTGTAATCGTCTCAGCCTGTTCTGCATCGTTGTAAGTTTCACTTGTGCCCACTTCACCAGGGCCGCGTAGTGTCGCCATGGTTTAAGGACAACAAAGTATAGCCATGTAAGCATATTAGGTTTCAGACCCCACATCAGACCAAACGTTTTTATGTACATCCAGAATGTCGTGAAAAACTTCCTGCATTAGGTCTCAAGGTGCTTTGCTTAGTTCAGATTGCTATCTAGGATTACTTCTAGATATTTACCCAAGTTTGAGATCTTTAGCCTTTCTCCACAAAACTCAAAGACGTCAACTTCCAACACTTTGTCCTTTCTCGTGGAAATAACCCAGTTGGTCCTTTCCGGATTTACCGAGAGTCCTGTCTGTCGCACTTAAGCTCTACGATGCGCAGCGCCGACCGTAAGACCCATCAACTTATCCAGATGAGCCCTCCTAACTAGGATTGCAAAGTCATCCGTGTATTACAAGTCTGTGAATGAAGTCCACTTTGCCGTCCTTCGATGACGATGGCAGGTGTTTTACGGCAATGCCTGCCCTAAATAGTTACTTTAGTAGAGGGACGATAAAATCCCTGCCCTTTTGTGAAAGCGTTGGCTATACGCTATTTTTCTATGGTAATTGAAAGGGGCAGAAGGTCAAAACGGCTTATTCCATCTTTTTGATACCAACGACCTTGCCGGCTAAATTCCAATCGTCCTTCTCTCTCTCTCTTAGTCCCAGCCTTCCAAGTTTCGTCCAGTTTGCGTTCCCAAAAATCTCAGGAAAAGAGCTTTTATCAGATAATTTAGCGTTGCTTTTTAATCCTTAGGAAACTCACCTTTATCTAGCCTTATTAGCTGGAGGCGCACTTTTAGATTTCTTGCGGACTTTTGTGTCCAGAGTTTTCTTTCATTCCTCGCAGAAGCCCCTTCAATTATTCTGTTTATAAGTTTTCATATTTTTATTGTATTTATACTGAGCCTTCTTATAAATGTCCCAGTCTAAAGGCAATCAGGTTCTGTTTTACATGTTAAATAATGCTCTTGTCTTTTTACGAAGTTTCTTCAGGTGGGTGTTCCACTATTCTGCTACTTTTTAGACTTGATTGTATTGATGGGGCTATAAGTCTCATATAATGTACTCAGAGCTCTTCGCAGAAACTTCGCGGCTCTAACTTATCTATAAAACCGTAGCTTGCGGGGAATTCCACAAGCCTGCCTGTAAGTTTCTTTTTTTAAGAGTTTCGAAGTGTTTTCCTGAGATTTCTGATATTTAAAACCACCGGTTTCTCTAGAGCTAATAGGAACAATATACATTTTTGGTCGGAAAAAGACTTTTCATTGAAGACTCTTCAGCCCAGTACCCTGCTTCTTAGTTGTTCTGAGTATAGAGTTAAATCCAGAACTTCACTATGTTTTTAATCTGGAATGTGGAAGTACTACTCCGATTTACAATCTGAAGTTCAATGCTCGCTAAGTATTCAATCGCATCGCCCGGGAAATAATCTAAGTCAATAAACACCTTTAGCAGCTTCGGCACCAAAATCGCATCCAAATGCTTCACAGCTATGCATGCCCTTGTTTTTTCGCGCATCCCCTCACATATAAAGCAAGAACCTCCCAAGTCACTAATTTTTTCTTCATATAATCAGGGTTCTTAGATTTAGAAAATCCCTGTCTGCTCCACTAACATACGCCGGGTTGGAACCGCCGAGGCTACTTTTCCGTGGGGCAAATTATTTTACATCATAGACTTTCCGGTCTCAGCCTACCCGCCCACGTCAAGAGATCCTCAAGGGTCCCAGTAATCAGTCACAATGAACAAAAAAATGTTTCTGGACGAATTGAGAAGAAGAGTACCAGTTTTCATAAAATACTTGTATTCAATACAAAATACATAGAAACAATCAATCAACTAACTGAAAAAGTGGTATAATTCCTTAAAAAATTTTAAACATTAATTGCATTCATTGTAAGCGAAAAAGTGAGTGAAAATGCATTAATTTGAATCTACAGTAATTATTGAATTCATTTACACTAAATTTGAACAATTCTACCAATAAGAACCGATAATTGTTTAAACAAATGTAATTAACAAAGGCACTGTCTAAGTATTTTCGGAGGTAAAAACTTGTTTTTTTTCCAACGTGATAATGTTTAAATAACTTACTTCTTACCTTTAAGGAAGCTTACATAACATTGAAAAATTTTCATTGTTAACAAAAATTTTAAAAAGAAATTTTTGTCATCTTAGGCATTTCCTAAGAAAAAATTGCGTTTTTCAAACTTTTTTAAGTTTGAAAAAGCACTCACTTTTTCTGAATCCCTGCCTTCACGTGTTTCTTCCTAAAAAATATGAACATTTGCTCCACATGGCACTAACTTTACAGCATTAATTTTCTCGTTTGCGTTGACACTGTTTACACTTACGATCATTTTGTTTTAGTATCTCCTACTGTGATTTCAAGATTTTTCTTTGTGTACTTCTTGTACTATCACTTGTTCACGTACTCTGAGGAGCACAAAAATATCTTTTGTTTATTTTGTTGTGTTTTGATTTACTTCATCAGTTGCGAGCATAGTCGCTCTCACGAACTGTTCTTTATAGCTTAGTTTCATACGTGACTTGACATTTCTTAGGATTAAGAAGTTTCGTCATGAAAAATTGATTCTCTTCAAATTTTGAACAGGGACTGGAGTAATGTACTCATACATTTAAATTCTAAAATGGTACGAGTTATACTAAGTTATATTCAGGAAAGGTATAAACCTTCTGACAGTTTTAAAGAAATTATTTGCATTAACCTTACTTGCTATTTCTGGAGATGGACTTGTTTTTTTTTTGCAATTTGCAGATTTTGGACAATAAGACTGCAAATAAAATTACTTAAAATGGTACTGAAAATGACACCATGAATGCTGGATCAACAGTCAAAATCGCATGTATAAACCCTCCGTACAATCGTTATCCACCAAGTATTGCAATACATATTACTAAATCAGGAGCTACAATTCGATCGAAAAATCTTTTAGATCACAATGCTGCAAGACTATTAAAAGTTAAATACGTAAAACCTGAAAATGTTAAGCATTTACAATTGATAATCCATCAACAACATAGCCTAATTGTATACACCCCAAAGCAAGATGCTAGGTCTTTTAGTAATGGTAACATAGCCAGAAAGGTTTTCAAAAATCACAAGATGATTTCTAAAATTACTAGCTTTGACATAGGTCTTTTAAAAAACTTTTACCCACTGTTACAAGTTTAAGCATATGGTAAAGCCATCGATACAAAAAAGTTTCAAGAAAATTTTCTATAAACAGGATACTTGTATGTATGAAAATACAGTTCGTATATAATGCCTCAAAAAATGCATGAAGTTTTAATTCATGGTTAATATATAATCGACTCTCTTGTTGTCATGATCGGTCAATCATCAGAAAAGACGAAGAAAGCTAAAAATGAAGACTTCAGAAATTTAAGGAAATACAATATTAGAAAAAGAAAAGCTTTAACACACTTTTTAGGGTTGTCTTAGGAAAAACAAGTTAGCTAACCAGCCTGCCTTGGGCTTTGGCTCTGGTTTTATCTAATAAAACTGTTATGCAAACATTTTTTCATAGGACTTGTCATTTTTGTTTTATTAATTGAAAATACTATGAAAAGATCAACCAATTTAATTCTGAGCACACAGTTTAATTGGTGTTGTTATTATAAGCTAGCCTGAAAAATTAATATACATTTTGAGATAGCTGCAAAGGATAAATATACAAGCGCGAATTGCAAGACTTGACAGTCGCGCGCCTTAGGCGCGCATGATTGTGGTTTCCACACGCTCTATTTTATAACTTTTTACGATTACGTTACGGTTACCTAAAGTAGAATCGGCGATTTCTTGTGGGGTACATTTATCAACCGCGCCGGTGTACATGTTTATTTTTGCCCGTCTTTCCTTGAAACCAGAAGTTGTGAGTACAAGAGTGAATAGTCCACGGAGAACAATGTCTCTATTTCTTTTGTCGAATATTCCTAAGACGTCACCATTTGGCGTCGATAATACAATTTTTTCGTCGCTTGGTATTGTCTTATTGGTATTATTATATTTTCGCATTTGAATTGGTTTACTAGGAGGAAAAACGTATCTTCGAAGTTCAAATATCCGCTTCGGATTCTTGTAGGGAATAAGTCGAATAGATGGAAGTTCTTCAAGTTTGAATCCAAGAAAGGTTGAAAAACGACCCTTGGCTGTGAGATTCCGGGACCTGGCATGAAAAGGAGGCTCGGCAGGAGGAAGAAACTTGACTAAAGCTTGAGGACTGTCAAGAGGAAGAGTTTTTTCTGGAGAATGTCGGTCAAAAGAAGAAGGTCCGCAACGAGGAAGACCAGGAATAGGGTCGCCATTTGGTAAACAGTCAAACTGTAAACTTAACTCTGCAATAAAAAACAGTGGATTACATTTTTCTGAAAGTACACAATTGTGTGTTTGTAACATTTTATTTTTTATATAATGTTACTATTGTAATAAATTTATGTGAATATTCTTCCGAAGAGGTCAACCAAAAATATTGACATGATAGTTTGCTCACGGGCTTATTTTGCATCCCAGTTAAAAGTCGCGAAATGATTCATCGTGCAGATTATTAAAAACCAAGCTAAGTTATTAATATTTTTTACTTTATTCTAAAGTTAATTTTTTTTGTAATCTTGAAAAATACTCACAATTAACTATCTCTTTTTCTAACGGCAGAACAAAAGATAGGGTGTATTCTTGACTTAGAAAAAAAGTGTGAATACAAAAGGTAAGTGTTTCGATGAGGTCAACCATTATCAAGTACAACGTTTTTATCTTAGATCAATATTTTTCGAGAACTGGAAGAACTATTGATGCTTGGGTTGATATTCTTGGTTAACCTTTTGTGAAATATACTCATTTCTGTTTCTTTACACACTATTTACATATTCCGGTTAAAGAAAGTCTGACGTAAGTTCAAATTTGATGAAACTGAGATAATCGAGAGAATATGTTATTTCAATAATCTCCTTTCAGAAATGGACTTGTGTCTTTTACTTATTGCATATAATAACTGAAAAGATACACAAAATCACTTGAGTAGTTTTTGACAAATGGGCCTTCGAACTCAGGCGCACAATCTGTGTAAAACCTCACTCAAGTCGCTTAACAAGGTTGAATGCAGCCTTTCTTTAGAAGCTCACTGATACCCAAAACTCATTTTAGACGTAAATGTCACTTACTTAAGTGTGTCCTTAGCACGACAATACACATATTTTTAATTTTTTTATACGCTTATAAGTCACACAATTAACGCAATTCAAAATCCTCAATTTCGTGGTGCTTGCCTAAAGCTCAGTTTCAGGGCGTGAGCATAATTATAAAAAATGAGCCTTTTCGTCGAAAAATATCCAAACTGTAAATTTTATCATTAAATTGTTCAAAAACTTTTTAAGACACATATAATATCAATTATTTGTAATAAAACATTAATTTATTTTGCATTTTTTCTAAAACTCAAACAACTTTTTTCGAATATACAACTTATGAACTAAAATGTTTTAACATTAATTATGAACTATACACACGTGGCATGTGTGAACACTATATTTTCTGTTTAATAAGAGGTGCACAGTTGGTCTCGTGAAAAAATGCTCTGTGCAGATTGAATCACAAAAATTCATATGAGCTTGAAGATTTAAAAAAATTATCTACAATTATAGATTTATATATCTACATATTATATTTACCAATAAAATTGAGGATAACCGTCAAGGATAAACCCAGAGTATAGACGATCCTCATCTTTTTAAGCTAGTGGATAACCTGATGAATGTATTATTAAAGAATTCGATCTATAATGTAACTAATGAATATTCTAGTGCGTCATTAGCTTGTGTAATCTATACTGTAGTCGTTATCTCTAAAATTAAATACATCAACATTGTCCTTCTGAGATATTTACATTTGATAAGAGTTAGTTTCAGGGACAAAAGTTTGGTTACAAATCGCATTTAAATTGATGTTTTAACATGACAAATTTATAACGTATCTATTATAAAGACCCCTCATTATAAGTTTAAAAACATAATATAAATTCTACAAATATGTTGAAATTATTAGATATTTTTCCACAGTTACTTTCAAAATTATAATTTTTTGAAATATTCATATTATGTTTTTCTTAGTTTACTTTTAAAATAATTATAATTAGTTTAATAATTATATTAAATAAAAAGGTAATCCCCATTCTCTTTATAAGATAAACTGAATATAGATTTTTTTTAAATCCTTATCATCAATGATGGAAGGCCTTAGAATTGTCTAAATTTGCACCTATAATTTGTAAAATTTCTCAGGATTTTTATAAATGTTAAAAGATTTTATAGGATTTAAGAAGTTTTAGGGCATCTTTGATGATTTCAAGGGATTTTGAAGAATCTTTTCGTTCTTTGAAAAACTTGACAGCATTCTATAGGATATATAAGATTTTACGATAATTTTAAAGATTCCAAGGGATTTCTGAGGGTTTATGAGACTTATAAATATTTCAGAAGATTTGAAAAGATTTTAAGAGATTTTCGAGGATTTGAGTGATTCTAAGGGACTGTCTAGAACCTCAATAAAGTATTTAAATAAATTTTCCAGGATCTCAAATACTGTCATAGGACTTTTAACGCTTATTATGATACAAAATATAAACTTAAAAATAAACTAAAAAATTTCAAAGGATTTTAAATATTTAACGACATTTTAAAAGATTTTTAGAAATTTTAAAGAGCTTGAAGAAAGGACCCTGCACAATTTACATTAAAATCCGGACCCGGTCGAATTGTCTATAATTGCAATATAATATATTTCAAAGCCTTCTGATTCAAAAATCCTATTAGGTGCTGGTACAGCAAATTAGCGAAGTCCTGGTAATAAAAACGCGAAATCATGGCGCTGTCCTGACAATGTAAATACTGTTTAAAATATTAAAGGTGAAAGACAGTTTATTAAATGAATGAGTCCTTTCTAGATCAGTCCAATTATCAAAGGAAAATCCAGTCCTGCTACTGAAGGCAATGTAATGGGACTGCCCTGGCAATGTAAAGATTTATCAAATTAATCAAGACGAAAGACATTCTGAACTACAAAAGATATTTTGTAGTCCTGATAATTAAGACAAGACTATAGGTCAGTCCAACTAACAAAGGCAAGAAATGTTATTAGTTGTCAGTTAAGAAAAGACTATAAATCAGTCTAAACAAAAAAGGCAAGACATGTTATTAGTTCAGTCGGTTAAGACAAGACTATAAATCAGTCCAACCAACAAAGGCAAGGCATGTTATTAGTCTAGTTGGTTAAGACAAGACTATGAATCAGTCCAACTAACAAAGGCTAGACATGTTATTAGTTGTCAGTTAAGAAAAGACTATAAATCAGTCCAAACAAAAAAGGCAAGACATGTTATTAGTTCAGTCGGTTAAGACAAGACTATAAATCAGTCCACACAAAAAAGGCAAGACATGTTATTAGTTCAGTCGGTTAATATAAGACTATAAATCAGTCCAGCCAACAAAGGCAAGGCATGTTATTAGTCTAGCTGGTTAAAACAAAACTATAAATCAGTCCAAACAACAAAGGCAAGACATGTTATTAGTCCAGCCTGTTAAGACAAAACTATAAATCAGTCCAACCAACAAAGGCA
>JAUELO010000100.1:7502489-7514160 GCA_032357855.1 Amphibolips quercusostensackenii
CGCAAAGAGCCCAAAACTGCATTTTCCCAAGAAAATCCTTTCACAAATCGAAGAAGCTTTGATTTAAAAATTTTTAATTCGTTAAAAATGCGAATGTGTGCGCAGTGAATGAGTGTACAGATCACTTGCATTCGCGTTTGTGCGCAGCACGATGACGTAAGCGCAGAGCAAAATTTTGTACTCGTGTCGACTGTCGGAGACGGAGTGCAGTGGAGCAAGTTTCTGGTTTCGTCACAGTGCTGCAAACGTGCAGAGTTTAAGCCTCCTCGAAGGCTCGAACGTTCCTCGTTCCTCCCGGATTGCACCGGATGTTGGAATTGTTTTCCACGAGCATCCTCGCCAACGGATCCGTGAGGACATCGACGGGCAGATCGAATTTAACAGCTAAACATTCAAGCACCTGGAATATTTGAGAATGAGCGTCGACGCCTACGGACCCTCCAGCCAGACCCTCACCTTCCTGGACACGGAAGAGGCGGATTTAATTGGAGCAGACACCCAGGGCAGCGAGTTCGACTTCACCGACTTCACGTTGCCCAGTCAGACAAGTCAGACACAGGATGCCCAGAGCCAACAGAGCCAGCCAGTGCAGGTTCATTTTTTTTCAATCATATGTTTACGTTTACCGACTTATTGCGGAGCGTTGGGACTTTTATCCTTCAAGGTCACAATACGCGCCCGGGGAACCGAGTCTGTGATGTCCATTCGATTCCCATGCGGTTCGAACTTAACCTCACTTTTTAAGCTCTCGAATCCGATTCTCGGCGATTTCATAGTCGCCACATGTTTCTTATCGCTTATCTTTGATTTTATGATTTTTTTCTACGTATTCTTGAGGTGCATTCTCAAGGCCTTGTTACTTTTAATTCTGGACATTTTATTCCGAGATTTTGACTACGGGTTCTATTTTGGAGTATGTCGCTGTGAATAGGTTGATTTTTTTTAGTTTAGTTTCTGGGTTGAGTAAAGTCCGCTGTTTAATGTGATACCGGAAGCTATTCTTATTCATATGGAGATTTCAGTCACTTTATTTTCCTGAGTATTTTTAGAATTTTTTTGTAGTTTGATAGAATGTTTATTCGGAAATAAGTAATAAACGTCCGTTAAGACGGTAGCTAAATTTCGTCTGTACTTCCGGCTAAACCGCCAAAAAACCAAGTATTTTGCTGGGAAGACTAATATTTATCATATTCATTTATTAAGTCGCAAACATAACCTAAATTTTCGACAAGCACTATATTTCATTGAAGATTTCAAATAGGTTTCAAAGATCCCAAAATATGTCCAAGATTTCAAAGATTCCAGGAGATTCCGCAATGATTTTAAAAGATTTTAAAAATTTCTAAAATATTTCAAAGATTTGAGAAAGCTTTTAAAAGATTTTTTCAATACGTCACAAAGATTTTAGTAAGATTTCAAATATTTCAAGGATTTCAGAAATATTTTTAAGATTTTTTCAAAGATTTAATATAATATGACAGAGTTCAAAATTCACAAAGGTTTCAAAAGATCTCAGAAGATTTCGCAATAATTCTCAAGATTTTAAGGAGTTCAGAAATATTAAAATATCACAAAGGTTGCAACAATAATTTTCAAACCTTTCAGAAAATTTCACAAGGATTACAAAATTTTTAAAGATTTCAGAAATACTTCAAAGATTTTTTATAAGATTTTAATGATTTTACAAAGATTTCAGTAATTTTCCAAAAGTTTCATATATTTCAAAAATAGCTCATATTTTACAATGGTTGCAAAAGATTTTAAAAGATTGCGCAATAACTTTCAAGATTTGAAGGATTTCAGAAGTATTTAACAGATTCCCCAAAAATTAAAACATATTTTTTTAAAGATCTAAATGATTCCACAAAGATTTCGCAATGATTTCGAAGATTTTAGAAACATTAAGATAATTTCACAAAGGCATCAACAAAAATTTTATGATGATTTTAAAAGATTTGAAGGATTTCAGAAATATTTTTAAGTTTTTTTTAAAGATTCAGTATGATTTCACAAAGATTCCCCAAAAATTTCACAAATTTCCCAAAATGGTAATAGATTTCAAATTTCGCAAAGGTTTCAAACAATTTTACAGAGATTTCAGAATATTTCGCATAAATTTCAATGATTTTAAGGGTTTCAGAAGCATTTAAAATGTCTCACAAAGATTTGAAAAGATTTTTTCAAAGATTTAAATTATTTCACAATGATTTTAATGATTTTAGAAATATTTCAAGGATTTCACGAAGGTTACAACAATAATTTTCAAACGTTTTAGAAAATTTCACGATTTTAAATTTTTAAAAGATTTCAGAAATACTTGAAAGATTTTTTTATAAGATTTAAATGATTTCACAAAGATTTCAGTAATTTCTCAAAAGTTTGATGAGTTTCAAAAATAGTTCATATTTTACAATTGTTGCAAAAGATTTCAAAAGATTACGCAATAAATTTTAATATTTGAAGGATTTCAGAAGTATTTAAAAGGTGTCCCAAAAATTAAAAAAAAAATTTTTTTAAGATTTAAATGATTGTACAAAGATTTCGCAATGATTTCGAAGATTTTAGAAACACTTAGATAATTTCGCAAAGGCATCAACTAAAATTTTATGATGATTTTAAAAGATTTTAAGGATTTCAGAAATATTTTTAAGATTTTTTCAAAGCTTTAGTATGATTTCACAAAGACTCCCCAAAAATTTTACAAATTTACCAAAATTGTAATAGATTTCAAATTTCACAAAGGTTTCAAAAAAATTTACAGAGATTTTAGAAGATTTCGCAATTACTTTTAGGATTTGAAGAATTTTAGAAGTATTTCAAATATTTGAAAATATTTTCAAAAAGTTTTAAATGATTTCACAAAGATTTTGTAGTGATTTCAAAGGTTTTAGAAATATTCAGAAGATTTCGCAAAGGTTTCAACAAAAATCTTTTGAATGTCTCAGAAAATTTCCAATGATTTTAAAAATGTTTAGTATTTCAGAAATATTTCAAAGATTTAATTGATTTTTTTTTAATTTTCAAAAAGTTCAGACTTCGAAAGATTTTAAAAGATTTTACAGAGATTTCACAAAGATTTGAAAATATTTTTTCAAAAGCTAAAATGATTTCACAAAGATTTCGTAATGATTTCAAAGATTTAAGTATTTTAGAAATATTGAAAAGATTTTGAAAAGATTTCACAAACGATTCAACACAAATTTTCAAACATTTTAGAAGATTTCAAAAATGTGAAAAGATTTTTTTTTAATTAAATGATTTCACAATGATTTTAAAGATTTTAATGATTTCAGAAATATTTTAAGGATTTTTTTAAAGATTTAGTATAATTCCAGAAAGATTTTACAAAAATGTCATACGTTTAAAATTACATAAGGTTTTAAAAGATTTTACAGAGATTTTATGAAGATTTCAGAATATTTCGCAATAATATCCAAGTTTTTGAAGATTTCAGAAGTATTTAAAATATTTCAAAAAGATTTGAAAAGATTTTTTTAAAGATTTAAATAATTTCACAAATATTTAAATGATCTTGCAAAGCTTTTAGTTCTTTCTCAACATTTTCATTGATTTCAAAAATAGTTTATATTTCACAATGGTTTTAAACGATTTTACAAAGATTTCAGAAGATTTTGCATTTACTTTTAGGATTTGAAGAATTTCAGAAGTATTTAAAATATTTGAAAATGTTTGTTAAAAGATTTAAATCTTTTTACAAAGATTTCGCAGTGATTTTAAAGATTTTAGAAATATTTAGAAGATTTCGCAAAAGTTTTTACAAAAATTTTCAAATATTTCAGAAAATTTCGCAGTTATTTAAAAAATGTTTAGTATTTCAGAAATATTTCAAACATTTAATTGATTTCTCCAAAATTTCAAAAAGTTCAGACTTCGAAAGGTTTCAAAAGAATTTACAGAGATTTCATAAAGATTTCCCACTGATTTACAAGGTTTTTAGAATTTCAGAAGTATTTAAAAGATTTCACAAAAATTTGAAAATATTTTTTCAAAAATTTAAATGATTTCACAAAGATTTCGTAATGATTTCAAAGATTTAAGGATTTTAGAAATATTTAAAACATTTCACAAAAATTTTACAAAGGTTTCAATGCAAATTTTCAAGCATTTCAGAAAATTTCACAACGATTTCAAAATTTGTAAGGATTTTAGAAATATTTCAAAGATTTTTTAAAAGATCTAAATAATTTCACAAAGATTTAAATGATCTGGCAAAGAATTTAGTTATTTCCCAAAAGTTTCATAGATTTAAAAAATAGTTCTTATTTCACAATGGTTTCAAAAAAATTGTACAAAACTTTCAGAAGATTTCGCAATAACTTTTAAAATTTGAAGGACTTTAGAAGTATTTAAAAGATTTCAGAAAGGTTTGTAAATATTTTTTTAAAGATTTATATGATTTTAAAATTATTTAAAAGATTTCAAAATATTTGAAAAGATTTCACATTAATTTCAAACATTTGAAGGATTTTAGAAACATTTAAATGATTTCACAAAGATTTAAAAAGATTTTTTCAAGGATTTAAAAGATCTCTCAAATATTTTAAGGATGTTAGAATTATTCAAAAGATTTAATATAGATTTCCAAAGATTTCGCAAAGGTTTCAACACAAATTTTTAAATATTTCAGAAGATTTCGCAAAGATTTGAAAAGATTTTTTGAAAGATTTAAATGATTTTAAAGATTTTAAGGATTTCAAAAATATTTAAAAAATTTTACAAAAATTTTAATGATAGTAAGGATTTCAGAAATATTTAAAAGATTCCGCGAAGTTTTCAATGATTTCACAAAGGTTTTAAAAGATTTTTGCAAAGATTTCACGAAAATTTCAAAATATTTCAGAATATTTTGCAATGATTTTAAAGATTTTGAGGAGTTCAGAAATATTTCAAAGATTTCAAAATTTTTTCAACGATTATAAAGGATTTAAAGATTTCACAAACATTTGAACAGATTTTTTTAAAGATTCAAATGATTTCACAAAAAATTTAAGGGTTTCAGAAATATTTAAAAATTTCAAAAATATTTAAAAATTTCAAAAATATTTCAACGATTTCACAAAGATTTTAAAATATTTGAGAAGAATAGCAATAGTTTCAAAGATTTTAAGGATTTCAGAAATATTAAAAAGATCTCACAAAAATTTGAAAAGCTTTTTAAAAAATTGAAATTATTTCAAAAATGTTTCACAATTATTTCAAAAGATATTAGGGTGTCAGAAATATTTGAAATATTTAAAAATATTTTCAATAATTTTAAAGGTTTTAAGGATTTCTGAAATATTTAAAAGATTTCACAAAGATTTTGAATGTTTTTTTTTAAATATTTAAATGATTTCACAAAAATGTTAAAGATTTTAATGGTTTTAGAAATATTTAAAATATTTCACAAAAATTTGAAAAGATTTACTCAAAAATTTAAATTTTTACAAATATTTCGCAATTATTTCAAAAGATTTTAGGGTTTCCGAAATATTTAAAAGATTCAAGAAGATTTAAAGGTTCAAAGATTCCACAAAGATTTTGTTGAGGTCTAAAATATTTTAAATATTTTAGAAGATTTTGCAATCATTTCAAATATTTCAAAATTTTCTTTGATGATTTAAAAGACCCTTGAGTATTTTAGAAATATTTAAAAGATTTCATAAAGATTTGAAAAAAGAATTTCAAAAATTGAAATTATTTCACAAATTTTTCGCAGTTATTTCAAAACATATTAGGGTTTCAGAAATATTTGAAAGATTTCAAATTTTTTTAATGATTTTAAAGGTTTTAAGGATTCCTGAAATATATGAAAGATTTCACAAAGACTTTAAACGGTTTTTTTTTAGAGATTCAAATGATTTCACAAAAATGTTAATGATTTTAGGGATTCAAAAATATTAAAACGGTTTCACGAAGATTTGAAAAGATTTGTTTAATTATTGAAATTATTTTACAAATATTTTACAATTATTTCAAAAAATTTTTAGAAGATTTTGCAATCATTTTAAATATTTTAAAGTTTTTTTAATGAATTGAAACACTTTAAGGATTTCAGAAATATTTAAAAGATTTCACAATGATTTCAAAAGATTTTTGCAAAGATTTAAATGATTTCACAAAGTGTTTTCAGAAATTTCATAGATTTCAAAGAGTTCGGATTTCACAAAGATTTCAGAAGATTTTAAAGTTTAAGGAATATTTTAAAGATTTCAATGATTTCATAAAGATTTCAGAAGATTTTTTGAAAGACTTCAAAATAGTCCAGAAAATTTCGCAATGATTTCAAAGATTTTAAGGATTTTAAAAATATTTTTAAAAATGCGCATAGATTTCCAAAAATTAAACAAAGGTGTTAAAATCATTTTTCCAAGATTTCAAAATATTTTTAATGTTTCAGAAGATTTCTCTATGATTTTAAAGATTTTGAGGGTTTCAGAAATATTTAAATGATTTTACAAATATATAAAAAGATTTAAATGATTTCAGAAAGGTTTCGCAATGTTTTTGAAGATTTTAGATATATTTAAAAGATTTGTACAGATTTTTTAAAAGATTTAAATGATTTCACAAAGATTTCAAAGATTTTAGAAACATTAAAAAAATTCAATGATTTCATAAAGATTCTAAAGATTTCACAAAAATTTCAAAAGTTTTCACAAAAATTTCAAAATATTTCAGAAGATTTTGCACTATTTCAAAGACTTTAAGGATTTTAGAAATATTTAAAAAGATGTTTTTAAAGATTGAAATGATTTGTAACAGATTTCAAAGGTTTCGCAATGCTTTCAAAGATTTTAAGGATTTTATAAATATTAAAAAGATTTCACATAGATTTCTAAAGATTGCACAAAGGTTTCAACCAAAATTTTCAAATGTTTCTGAAGATTTGGAAATTATTTCAAAAATTGTAAGCATTTCAGAAATATTTAAATGACTTTACAAAGATTTGAAAAGATATTTTCAAATATTTTAAAAGATTTCGCAATGATTGCAAAAATTTTGAGGATTTCAGAAATATTTCCATTATTTCACAAAGATTTAAAAATATTTCACAACATTTTTAAAGATTTCGCAATTATAAAGATATCAAAAGTATCAGATTTCACAAAGGTTTAAAAAAATCAAAGATTTCACAAATATTCCGATGATTTTGAAGAGATTTTACAATAAATTTCGCAATAATTTCAGAGATTTTAAGGATTTTAGAAACATTCAAAAGATATCAATGATTTCGCAAAGATTCTAAAGATTTCACAATGGTTTCAATATATTTTTGAAAACTTTTACCAAGATTTGAATTATTTCAGATGATTTCGTAATGATTTCAAAGATTTTAAGAATTTTAGAAATATTTAAATGATCTCACAAAGATTTAAAACGATTTTTTCTATTATAAAGATATTAAAGTTTTTAGATTTCACAAAGGTTCAAAATAAAATCAAACATTTCGATGATTTCGCAAAGATCTTACAAAAAATTTCTCAATGGTTACAAAGATTTAAAGGATTTCAGAAATATTTTAAAGATATCAAAACGATTTTAAAATATTTTAGAAGATTTTAAGGATTTTAGAAATATTTTGAAGATTTCGCAAAGATTTTTTTAGCGATTTAAATGATTTCGCAATGATTTTAAAACTTTTGCATTTCAAAAATTTTGCAATGACTTTAAATATTTAAAGGATCTCAGAAATATTTCAAAGATTTAAATGATTTCAAAATATTTCAGAATATTTCAATGATTTCACAAAGATTACAAAATATTTTTTTCAAGTGTCACAAAGATTTTATTAATTTAAAAGGTTTCAATTATTTCACAAAGATTTCATAGATTTCATTAAGTTTTTAAGAATTTCACAAATGTTTCAAAAAAATTTTCCAAAGCTTTCACAAAAGTTTCAGAAGATCCTTTCGAAGATGTCACAAAGATTTTAATGATTTTACAAAAATTTCAGAAGATAACTAGAATTCTTTTTCAATGTTGAAACATTCTATAAAATCAAAATTACTTTTTATAGATAAACCAAAGCTCCACTTCCGAGCCGAAGTTTTGTTGAATTGAGGCCAAAAAAGTGGTATCAGCCAAAGTTATCGAGGTTCGAGGAAATGGATGTAGAAGCTGACCTAAAATTCGAGTAGGCTCGGTTGCGGATTGCTATAAAAAATTTAATTTTTCGTTTAAAAATGAAATTATATTTTTTCTTACCTAAAAAAAAAAGTAGTTCAACGAAATTTCTCGAAAATCGCGCTCTCATTGTTGTCGAAAACCTGATTGGCTTTCTCAGTGACCTGAAATTGCGCCATCTATTACACTTGAAATTTAAAAATGAAATCTGTGGTAACTTTCAATTCATTTACAACTACTATTAATTTAATTTGCAATCGTTATGGTGAAGTAATATTTAATTTTTTTGCTAATACAGATCTAAAATTATCTACTCTGATAAGAAAAAAAAGTTGATTTAACGGCTTAAAATTTTTTAAGGACTTTAAAGAATGTAGAAATAGCTTTCAATTTTTCAATTTTGAATGTTTAAAAGTCTCAAAATAAAAATTCTTTAATTTTTCTGGCTTCTATGATCTATATTTCAAGTGCAAAATTCTAAATGATTCTTTTCTGGCTATTGTGCAATCATTTGAAATTTTATAATAATTATGAATCATATTTACTTTTTATTTTATTATATTTTTATTGCATCTTGTAATACTTAATGTATTTTCAAGTTCTAAAATTCAGAATCAATAATTCCCTTTTTTCTCGAGAACATTTATCAGTTCAAGGTTTCAAGTTTCTCTTGATTATTGAGTGACTTTTTAAATTTCCTGTTCTCAATTTTCCAGGTGTTTGAAAGTAATCAAGATCTAGCATCTAGATTGGAAGATAAAAATAGAAATATGTTTATTTATTCGTTGACAAAAATGTTTAGAATTTACTTCAAAGTCAGATTTTCATTTTAGAATGAAATATAAATTACCATTTATTATCGGATTTTAAAAAAGTAGGAAATATTTGGGAACCATACAACCAACAGTAAAACAATAAAAACTGAAAAAAAATTTGAACAAATATTTCTTTTTTAGGTTTTTTTAAATTTGTTTTTAAAGTTATAGAAATATTTTCGTAAAATTCTTGAGAACATTCAAAGAGATTTTTGAAGATTTCAGATATTTCAAAAAAGTGTATTTTTTATTGTACAGTATTTTGTACAATTTTAGGAAAAATTTGATTCAATTTAAAAAGATATTTAGGAGTTTTAGAAGTTTTTAAAATATATTTTAAACTGACTCGAATTATTTCTAAAATTTTGAAAACTTTTGAAATTAAAAAAAATTACTCTCAAATCTTCCAGATTTTCGACATTTGCAGAATTCAAAAAAAAATTAAGACATTAAAAATTTTCTAAGGAATCTCGGGAAAAGTTTTTTGTTTTCTTAAATCCTTTCCAACTTCTTTAACGAGCAATTCTGTTTTGGCGGTTTTGTAAATCTTTTGAAATGTTTTAAAGTCTTTTTAAATATTCTCTTAATTAATTTTTCAAAATAAAAAATCAGTTTGAATCATCTAATGAATTTTCAGAAATATTTTTAATTATCGTGAAACATTTCAAAATGCTCAAAAAGTTTAAAAAAAATTATTTACAATTATTCAAAAATGTACAATTTTTTAACTTTTTAAAAATCTTTCTAAGTTTTTAATTAATTTTGAATCTTTCAAAACTAATTTTTCAAAATAAAGTCATTAAAAATTTTCCTAGGAATCTCAAGAAAAGTTTTTTATTTTCTTGAAACCTTTCAAACTTCTTAAAAAGCTTCAAAATGTTCACAAATTTACATGTTTTTTTAAGTTTTCAGAAATATTTTAAAATTACAAATTATTTTTTTAACCCATCTCCAAAACCTTTAAACTATCTAAATATCTTTTAAAATTATTTGAATTTTTCCAAAATTTGTCTTAAAATTCTGAAAAATAAAAAAATTTCTTTTGAATCTTTCAGATTCTGTTATGCCAATTTTGGAATTCCTTTGACATCTCTTGAAATCTTTTTAAATAATCTCTAAGTTAATTTTTCGAACTAAAAAATCAGTTTAAATTTTCCCGTAAATTTTAAGAAATTTTTTATTATCGTGAAACTTTTCGAAATCCTGAATAAGCTTTAAAGTTTTTATTTCCAAATATTAAAAAATGTTTACATTATTTAAAACTTGTTTGAAATGTTTTAAATTAATTTTAAATCTTTTTAAAACTTCTAAATGTCACTTAAACGTGATCGATTTTTTTAAAACTTTTCAGTTTTGATAATTAAAAAATTTGGCTTTGAAATCGTTCATATTCTTTTTTGAAATTTTAGGAAATAATTTTAAATGTTTTAAAATCTTTGTCAATTTTCTCTTAAAATATATTTTTTTAAATAAAAACTCAGTTTAAATTTTTCCAGGAATTTTTAGAAATTATTTTGTATCGGGAAACCTTTCAAAATCTTTAAGAAGCTTCAAAATTTTTATCTCCAAATATTAAAAAATGTACGTTTTCAAAATTTTTTTAAAAACTTGATGAAGTTTAAAATTTTTTAAAACTTCTAAATGTCAGTTAAACATAATCGAATTTTTTATAAAACGTTGCAGTCTTGTTAATCAATAAATTTATCTTTAAAATCGTCCATATTCTTTTTCGAAATTTTAAGAAATAATCTAAAATGTTTTGGAATTTTTTTGAATTTTCTCTTAAAATTTATTTCTTAAGATAAAAAATGAGTTTAAATTTTCCCAAGAATTTTGAGATTTTTTTCATTCTTTTGAAACATTTTTAAATTCTTGAAAAACTTTTTTTTTAGAAACCCTCAAAAATCTACACATAAAATTTTTTACATCAAAGTGATTCTGTGATTTGATTCTTTATCTGTAAAAGTAGCTTTATGTTGCTGCAATTAACTATTTTGTTGAAATTTTTGTTTGTTCTTAATTTATTTTCTTTACTGAAAATTGATCTGTTCCAGTAGAAACTTCAGTTATTTTGTTAAAAATTTATGATTAAAAAAAAAAATTTTTATCTAAAAGTGTAACTGTTCTAGTTAAATATTCCATCATTTTAGTTAAAGTTTCATCTCTTCGGTTGAAGAATTATTTTTTTGACTAAAAATTTAAATGTTTAATTTTTTGGTTGAAAAATTATATTTTTTTGTTGAAAATTCCTCATTTTTGGTAGAAATTTATTTTCTTGTTAAAAAATTATCATTTGGGTTGAAAATTCAATTATTCTCGTTAAAAATTCATTATTTTGGTTGAAAGTTCATCTTTTTGGTTCAAAATTCAACTGCATATTCCAGTTGATGATTCATCACATTAATTTGAAATTAATTTCTTTGGTTGAAAATTAATTTTTTAAACTGAAAATTTAACTGTTAAATTACCGGTTGAAAATTTATCTTTTTAGTTGAAAATTTATGTATTTTCTTGAAAATCCGTTTTAATTATTTTTTTGTTAGCAATTAATCTTTTTAGTCGAAAATTCAACTATTAAAGTTGATCCATTCATTGATTTGGTTAAAAATGTGTTTGTTTTTTTTTGGGTAAATTATTTTTTTAACTAAAAGTTAAAAAAAAATATTTTCAGTTGAAAAAAAAGGAATTCGGATAGGTTTAAATTGAATTTAATATAGTACCCACATTAA
>JAUELO010000100.1:7560366-7580601 GCA_032357855.1 Amphibolips quercusostensackenii
TGCCTATTCCTTTAGTTTTTTCCCTCCATATTTCCAGACTTTATGTGGAATCTCATCTATACCAGGAGCCTTTCCATCTCTTTCCTTACCATATTTTCATCCTTTCCTAACTTTCCTCTCTGCCCCTCCTCGCAAATACATATAATATATTTTCCATTCTATCATATCAATATCCTTGTTTACTCTTTTCCTTCTTCTTCTTTCTCTATTTACTACCTTCCGAATCTCTTCTTCCGTCCTAGCCTTCTCAGCCACTTTTTCATACCTTTTATTTTCCTCTTTTTTTTATCACACAACTTATTATACACCTTTTTTCTCCTATACTCTTCTCCACTACTTTTCCTATTTCTACACTTTTTAGTTCCTTTTGATTTCCTTCTTCTATTTACATTCCTCATCCCACACACTTCTATCCCTTTCTTTACTAACTCCTTTTATTCTTGTGCACTCTAGCACTCTTTTTATTTTTCCTATCATTATTTCAAACTGTTCTTTTCATTCCATTGACCAATCCCCTCTTCCTACTCTTTTTACCTTTACTTCCTTTTTACCCTTATTGTTATTAAACTCTTCTCCCTCTAATGTTACTATTATGACATAGTGACCTCTAGTTTCTTGACCTTCTCTTTTAACGCGTCCAGTATCACATAATAAATAATCTTTCCCTTTACTCCTCGTGATCGGGTATATTCCTCTTCTTTTAAACAGATAGTTAATTCTTTTTTTAATTTTAAATTAAAAAGAAAATTAATTTACTTAATTTAATTCAGGGTGGCGATTCGGTGGACGATTTCAAATTTCCGGTCATTTCCCGGGTTTTCCCGGTCAAATTTTTAAATTTTCCCAGTAAAAAAAGTAAAATATTCATATTTGACACAAAACTCAAACATTTATTTTAATATATCACGTTCATTCTAAACATCTGTTAACACAACAAAGCGTAAAATTTCAAAGTAACTGAATTTTCAAACACACACTTGAATTTTCCAATGAAAAATATCTATTTTCAACAAAAAAGGAAAAGTTAAACTTTCAGATAGAAAAATTAGAATAGTTGAATTTTAAGCCAGAAAGATCAATTTTCAACTGAACTGATGAATATTTAACTGAAATACTTGAATGAATACATGCATTTTTTAACGAGATAGTTGAATTTTTAATTAAAGGAGACAAATTTTCAACCAAATAGTTGATTTTTGTGCTAAAAAAATATCAATTTTCAACCGAAAATGGAATAGTTACATTTTTAGTTAGTAAAATTAATTTTTAAGCTAACTCATGAATTTTCAATCTAAATGGTGAATCTTCAACTGGAATAAATCAATTTAAAACCAAAAATATGAGTTTTCAACAAAAACAATGAATCTTCAACTGAAATAGTTGAATTTCCAAACTAACAAAAATTAATTTTTACTGAAAAAGATCAGTTGTCAAACAAACCTTAAAAAATTAAATTTTAAATGAAAAAAATTAATGCTCAACCAAACAGATGAATTTTTAACGAAGACTATGAAATATTCAACTAAGATGATGAATATTTAAATGACATAATTGAACTTTGGACCAAAAAGATGAATTTTCAATCAAGAAGAATAATTTCTACCAAGAAAGACGAATTTTCCACTGAAAAAGATCATTTTTCAACAAAAAATTAAATAATTGAATTTTTAGCCAAAAAATGAATGTTCAAGAAAAAAATGAGTTTTTAATAAATATTATGGACTATTTAACTGGTATAATAGTTACATATTCAGTTAAAAAAAAAAATTTTAACAAAAAAGGAAACAAATTTTTAACAAAATAGTTAAATTTTCGGAAAAAATCTCTTTTCATCCAAAGAAAAAACAATTTTTCAATCAAATTGTTCATTTTTCAATCCAAGAAATGAATTTTTAATTAAAACTATGAATTTTCAAGAAAAAAAAAAACTAATTTTAAACAAAAGAGTTGAACTTTTAGCCAAGTAATTTTATTTTCAACCTATAAGATGAATTTCCAACTAAAATGATAAATATTTAACTGGAATACTTGAATTTTTAAACGAAAAGAAGAATTTTTAGACAAGAAGATTAACTTTCAAAGAAAAAAATAATGTTTAATATTCGAGTAGAATAAGTTGAATTTTCAGTTGAAAAAATTACATAAAACAAAAAAAACTAACTTAAAAAAATTTTTACATTTTCAAACAAAGTGATTAAATTTCCACTGAATTGTAATTCTTTAACTAGAATAGTTGAATTTTAAACCAGTAAGATCAGTTTTCAACTAAGATGATGAATATTTAAATGAAATGATTTAATTTTTGACTAAAAACATGAATTTTCAACCAGGAGGATTAATTTCTACCAAAAAAGACGAATTTTCAACTAAAAAATAATTTTGAATAATTACATAGTTGAAATGATAAGTTAAAATAATTTTTTACAAAAAAGTAACTTTTAAAGAAGTAATTTTATTTCTTCCAACGTAACAGATAAATTTTCGACTGAAATTATAAATATTTAAGTGGAATACTTGATTTTTCATTCGACAAAAAGAATTTTTAGACAAAAAGATTAACTTTCAAAGAGGAAGGAATTTCCTATGAAAAATCGATTTTTAACAAAATACGTGTATTTTCAAAAATATAGTTGAATTTTCTATCAAAAAAGATCAATTTTCATTCCAATTTTTAAATTTTAAACTAGGAAAGATTAATTTTCAACTAAGAATGGAACAGTTGAATTTTCAGTTAAAGATATTAATTTTCAACCAAAATGATGAATTTTCAACTAAAATTATGTAAATTCAACTGGGATAGTTGAAATTTTTATGAAAAAGAGGAATTTTCATCCATAAAGATTAATTGTCTATAAAAGGAAACGAATTTTCCACAAAGTACATCAATTTTTAAAGCAAGTAATTGAATTTTTAAGTAAAAAATGTTAATTTTCCGACAAATAGTAGAAATTTCATTTTAAAAAATATATACATTTTTAATCTAAGATCGAACAGAAATCTATTTTCTTATGAAAAAATATTTGTTTCAAAGTTAAAAGTATGTACGTGTTTCCTTAGTTTATTAAAAAGAGCATAAAAAAACGAAAACATTTTTTTGCAACTTTAGGTACAAATTAACAAAAGTGCATATTTTCTCATTTTTGAAATATTGTATTTCGACGAAAAAAACGGGTCTTGCGTGAAAATGACTCGTGTTTCAGGAATCATAAAAAAAGAAAAAAAATTAATTTAAAACTTACAAATATTTAGGATAATATTTTAGGATAAAGAATTATCTAGAATTTCGGAAGATATGGAACGATTTTACAGGACCTATAAGGTTTTAAGATACTTCAAAAGATTGAACAGGATTTTATAAGTTTTCCGATGATTTCAATGATTCTCAATGTATTTTAAAAAATTTTCTAGGATTTCAGGAAATATAATAAAATTTCACGGGATTAATATATTAGTGGATTTCAAATAATGTATTCACGAGAAGTGAAGTATTTTGTGGGGTTTCAATGAGTCGAAGAGATCTGAAATTATTTTTTTGAATTCACCCTGAATTCTTATTAATGTATCCTGAATTCTTTTAATTCTATAGAATTCTTTTGAATTTTTTTAAATCCCTTGATTTTTCTAAATGGACTCAATCAGGGTGTTTACTCAAATCTTAAGAAAAAATGCCCTGACAATTCCAGATTTTTTCCAGGGAGCTCAAGTTTCTTTGAGGCATAATTTTTCATAGCACGGAACAATTAAAATATTTTTCATTTTTTAAAACAGTTTTAATTAAAGTTAATTTAGAAAGCTTTGTCAAATTATTATATAACAAGAAATTCTTAAACATATTAGTACCATATATTAATTGAATATTTAATAATACTAAAAACATAACTAATCATTTCTTTATTTTGCCTCTAGTGCCTGAATTTGGATGATAATTCAAACAAATTTACATTTTCTTTTCTTATATTTGAAATTCAATACATATTTAGGTTAAGTTAATGTGAGTACTATATTAAATTCAATTTAAACGGCTTTAAATTCCTGAATTTTCAAGTAAAAATATTGCATTTTCAACAATATAGATGAATTTTTAATCAAATAATTGAATCTTCAACCAAAAAGAATAATTTTCTACCAAAAATACTCTTGAATTTTGAACTTAAATAGATCAATTTTTGAACAAAATAGTAGAATTTTGATCCAGAAAAGATCGATTCTCAACCAAAAATGCAATTGTTAAATTTTCAGTTAAAAAAAGCAATTTCCCACAAAAGAAAACACATTTGAAACCAAAGTGATACATTTTCAACTCAAAACGATGATCTTCAACTGGAATAGATGAATTTCAAACAAAAAGATGATTAAAAAAAAAATTTAACAAAGTTATTTTATTTTCAACCAAAAAAATGAATTTTCAACTAAAATTATGTTTATTTACCAAGAAAACTTGAATTTTCAGCAAAAAAGATGATTCTTTAAACAAGAAGATTAATTTTATTCCAAAAAGGACGATTTTTCAACAAAGCAGATGAATTTTCTACTAAGAAAGACAAATTTTGAACCAAATAAGTCGATTTTCAATTAATATTATGCTCATTTAACTATAAAACTTAAATTTTCAACAAAGAAGATGATTCTCTAAGCAGAAAGATTAATTTTATTCCTAAAAGGACAAATTTTGAACAAAAGACTTGAATTGTCAACTAAAAAAGACAAATATTCAACCAAATAGTTGCATATTTAATAAAATTAGGCTTATTTAGCTGGAAAACTTAAATTTTCAACAAAAAAGATGATTCTTTAGAACAAGAAGATTAATTTTATTCCCAAAATGACGAATTTTAACAAAATACGTGAATTTTCAACTAAAAAAGGAAAACTTGCAACCAAATAGTTGAATTTTGAACTAAAAAGATTTAATTTTCAAAAAAAATAGAATAGTTAAATTTTTAGTTAAAAAAAATTAATTTACAACAAAAGGGATGAATTTGCCACTAGAATGATGAATGTTTAGCTAAAATAGTTAAATTTTCAAAGAAAAATATCAATTTTCAACTGAAATGATGAATTTTTAACTGGAATATTCGAATTATCAACCAAAAAGATTAATTTCTACAATAAAAAACGAAATCTTCAACAAAATACATAAATTTTCAATTAAAGAAGATAAATTGTTAATCAAACATTGAATAGTTAAATTTTCAATAAAAAAATTAATCTTCAACCAAAGACACGAATTTTCAACTAAAATGATGGAATATTTAATTGAATAGTTAGTTATATTTTCAGTAAAAAAAAATAATTAAAAAAATATATAGCTAGTGCAGATGAAATTTCAATTAAAATTATAAATCTTTAACCAGAATAGTTAAATTTTAAATAAAAAAGATGAATTTTCAACCTAAGATTAATTTTCAACCAAAAACTAAATAGTAACATTTTTAGCTAAAAAATGTAATGCTCAAACAAAAAGATATAATTTTAACTAAAATGATGGCCTATTTAACGGGAAGATCTACATTTTTAGTGAGAAAAATTAATGTTTAATTAAAAAAACAGCAAATCTTTAACAAAATAGTTCAACTTTTAAGTGGAATAGTTAAATTTTCTTTAAAAAAATTAATTTTAAGGAAAAAACTAATTTTTAAGCAAATGGCTCATTTTTCAACCAAAAATATCAATTTTCAGTTAAAATAATAAATCTTCAACCAACAAGATTAATTTGTAACAAAATAGTCTTACTTTTAATCATATAATTAAATTATTATTACAAAGAATACGAAGCCTGAGCAAAAAATGCAGTAGATGATATTTCAACCAAAAAATATTTTAATTTTCAATAAAAAACGGTTAAATTAAATCAAAAAAGACGAATTTAAATCATGAGTTGAATTTTTAGATAAAAAGAATAATTTTATTTAAAAAAAAAAACGAATTTTCAACAAAATACATAAACTTTCAACCAGATAATTGAATTTTCAACCAAAAACGACCAATTTTCTACCAAAAGAAGTTATTTTTTCATTAAAAAAAATTAATTTAAAAAAAAACTAATTTCCAAAAAAATATAGTTAAATACAGTTATAGAAAGTTATTTCTACAAGTGAAGATTCATTGTTATTTAATTTTATTTTTTAATTAAATAAAAAAGTAATCACGCTCTCGAAAAAATGTGTTTTTAAAAAAAATTGCCTCACATATCCAGGTTTTTCCAGGCATATAAGATTTCCCTGACAGTTCCAGGTATTCCAGATACAGTAGACAACCTGTATTATATTTTTTGACGCAAACTGATATTTTTTGATAAAAAATTAATCTTTTTCGGATAAAACTGCAACTGTCAAATTAAAAATTAACCTTTTTAGGTTTAAAATGAACTTTTTTGTTGAAAAGTCACAGTTTGGGGTTGACAGTTTACCTATTTCGGAGAAAAATTTGTACCTCTCAAAAATTAAACAATTTAGTAGAAAATTAAATTATTTGGTAGAAGGTTGAATTACTGTGTAATAAATAATTTTTTTAGTTTGTAGATTCATAATTTTAGTTTAAAATTCATTTGTTGCTTGTAAATTAAATTTTTTAACTGAAAATTTAATTATCCCATTTGCTGTAGGAAATTTATGTTTTTAGTTGAAAATTCAACACTATTTTCCGGAAAACTCTCTCAATGACTGATTAGGGTCCGTGCATGAATTATGTCAAGTTTTTTCCTGAAATTTTTAACCATGAATTTGTAACAAAAGAGTAAAATTTTCAAACAGAAGATTAATTTTCTACTAAAAAAGATAGACTTTTAACAAAATACATACATTTTTAATGAAATAATTCAATTTTCATCCAAGAAGATTAATTTTCTACCAGAAAAGACAAATTTTCAACAAATTACAGGTTAGTCCAAATTAGATTTGATTAATTTTTAGTTTACATTTTTTCGTTTCTAAAATTTTTAAACAGTTGAATTTTTGAACTAAAAAAGATTGATAAATTGTGAAATTGTAACCTCAAAATTCTTGAGGAATTTACTCTGAATTCGCAAACTTTTTAATTTCTTTTGGAACTGACGATTTTACATTTTTATCGCGATCCGCAGCCAACCCTGTTCGATTTCGATTTTACAGAATATTTTTTCGCTCTCCTAAAAAATACCGGTTTTGTTGATTATTTTAACTTACTTGATTTTTTTCTAATTTATTAAGTGTTCAATTATTATTTATACATCAAAATTTAACAATTTCACTCACAAAAGGAAATTTGTTCAAATAGAACAATTGAAATTGTTACTTTCAAAGTTTAAATTTAGTTCTTCAGAATATTAACGTTTAAAGGCTCTCTATTACAAACAATTCAGTTTAAAATTGTTTAGTTTTGAACATTTAATTTATAATTACTCGTTTTAAATAAACAATTAAATATTGCTAAATATTAAGCAATTCTCCTTTTCCTTAATTAAAATACGATTCAATTGTAAAAATCATTTTTCTTGTTGAAGTTTTCAAAACTGCATTTTGAAATTCTTTAAAATTAGCCATTATTTTTCTGATTAACAAAATATGTCTTGCCGTGTGTGGAATTATCTGACACCGTACTTTTTATATTTTTTCAACATAGAAAAAAATATAAAAAACACATTTTTTAAGGTAGAAAAATGTATTTTGTGGTAGAATATTAATCTTCTTGATGACTAATTCACCTTCTTGGTTGAAAACTCATTTCTTTGGATAAAAGTTACTTATTAGGTTGAAAAGTCCTTCAAAAATTCAATTTTTGGTTGAAAATTCATGCACTTTGTTAAAATTATTTTTTTTATTGAAAATTATTTTTTTAAATGAAAATTTAACTATTTTATGCTTTGATGAAAATTCATCTTTTTCAATATTCGTATATTTTGTTGAAAATTGGTCTTTTTTTCAAATTTATTATTATAGTTATAATTAATTTTTTTGGTTCCAGATTAATTATTTTAGTTCAAAATTAATTTCTATGGTCAATAATTTAACTATATTGTTAAAAATTCGTTTATTTTGTTGAAAAATTGGTCTTTTTTTGGTAAAAAATTCAACTATAGGGTTGCAAAATTAATTTTTTGGTTGCAAATTTATTATTTTAGTTAAAAATTCATTTTCTTGTTTCAAGATTAATTATTTTAGTTAAAAATTAATTTCTTTGCTTGGAAATTTAACTACTTTGTTAAAAATCCGTCTATTTTATTGAAAATTTGTCTTTTTTGGTAAAAAATTCAACTATTGGGTTAAAAATTCATTTCTTGGTTGCAAATTAATTATTTTAGTTAAAAATTAATTTCTTTGCTTAAAAATTTAATCATTTTGTTGAAAATTTATTGTTTTTTTTTGTAGAAAATTAACTTTGGGTTAAAAATTCATTTCTTGGTTGCAAATTAATTATTTTAGTTAAAAATTCATTCTCTTAATTAGGAATTATTATTTCAGTTGAAAATTAATTTCTTTGCTTAAAAATTTAATCATTTTCTTGAAAATTTGTCTTTTTTTTTGGGTAGAAAATTCAACTTTGGGTTAAAAATTCATTTCTTGGTTGCAAATCAATTATTTTAGTTAAAAATTTATTCTTTTCATTAAGATTCATTATTTCAGTTAAAAATTAATTTCTTTGCTTAAAAATTAATTCATTTTATTGAAAATTTGTGTTGTTTTGGTATAAAATCCAACTATTGGGTTGAAATTCATTTTTTTAAATGCAAATTTATTATTTTAGTTAAAAATTCATTTTTTTTTGTAGAAAATTCAACTATTGGGTTAAAAATTAATTTTTTGGTTGCAAAATTATCATTTTAGTTGAAAATTATTTTTTTTGTTTAAAATTGATTATTTTAGTTAAAAATTAATTTCTTTGCTTCATAATTGAACTATTTTGTTGAAAATTTGTCTTTTTTTTGGTAAAAAATTCAACTATTGGGTTAAAAATTCATTTTTTGGTTGCGAATTTCTTATTTTAGTTAAAAATTCATTATTTTAGTTGAAAATTCATTTATTTACTTAAAAATTTAACTATTTTGTTGAAAATTCGTCTATTTTGCTGAAGATTTGTTTTTTTTTTTGTTTAGAAAATCCAACTATTGTGTTAAAAATTCATTTTTGGAATGCAAATTTATTATTTTGGTGAAAAATTCATTTCTTGGTTCAAAATTAAATATTTTACTTGAAAATTAAATTCTTTGCTTAAAAATTTAACTATTATGTTAAAAATTATTTGTTTTTTTGTTGAAAATGAATTTTTTCTTTCATAATGTATCTATTTCATTTTTGCTGGAGGTATTAATTTTTTCAAGTTGAAAATTGCCTTTTTCTTGGTTGAAAATTAAATATTTTTACTGAAAATGTAACTATTCGATTTTGTGTCGAAAATTGTTCTTTTTGATAGAAACTTCATCTTCAACAATTTTGTATAAAAGTAAGCTATTTGGTTATAAATTAAAATACTTTGTTGAAAATTAATTTTTTTAGTTGAAGGTTCATCATTTCAGTTAAAAATTTAATTTCCTTGCTTGAAAATTTAACTATATTGTTAAAAATTCGTTTTTTTGTGGGAAGTTAATTTTTTAAATTGTTAATCCAACTATTCCTTTTTTTGTTACAAATTTAAAAATTTGGTAGAATATTCCTTGAAAAATTCAAATATTTAGTTGAAAATTTATGCACTTTGTTAAAAAATAATCTTTTTTGGTAGAAAACTATTCAACTTCTTTGAAGGTTACTTTTTGGTAAAAAATTCATTTCTTTCGTTGAAAATTAGTTTAAAAAAATTAAAAAAAATTTTTTTAATTGAAAATTTAACTATTATATTTTTTCACGGAAATTTATATTTTTTATAGAAAAATTCATCTTTTTCGGATAAAAATGCAACTGTCTAATAAAAACGAACCTGTTCCGATTCAAAATAAACTTTTTTGTTGAAAATTCACCTATTCTAAAGAAAATTTGTACTTCTCAAAACCTAAAAAATTGAGTAGAAAAATATTCGGTAAAACCCCCATTTCTTTAGTTGAAAATTAGTTTTTTTTCTTTAAATCTAAGATTAATTTTTTAAACTGAAACTTTAACTATTATATTTGCTGACGTAAATTAATTTTTTTTTAGTTGAAGATTTATCATTTCAGTTAAAAATTAATTTCCTTGCTTGAAAATTTAACTATTTTGTTGAAAATTCGTTTTTCTTTTTTTTTTGAGAAGTTAATTTTTTTAATTAATATTACAACTATTCCATTTTTTGTTGAAAATTTACCTTTTTTAGTTAAAATTCAAATATCTGGTTGAAAATTTCTTGGGAAATTCAAGTATTTAGTTGAAAATCCATGTATTTTGTTTAAAATTAATCTTTTAAGTAGAAAATTAATACACTTTTTGGAAAGTCTATCTTCTTGGTAAAGAATTCATTTCTTTGATTAAAGATTAGTTTTTAAAATTGAAAATTAATTTTTTCAACTGAAAATTAACCTATCATATTTTTTAACAAAAATTGATATTTTTTATAGAAAATTTATCTCTTTCAGATAAAAATGCAACTGTCTGATTAAAAGTTAACCTGTTTCGATTCAAAATGAACTTTTTTGCTGAAAATTCACCTATTCTGAAGAAAATTTGTACTTCTCAAAACCTAAAAAATTGAGTAGAAAAAATGATGTAAAAACCCTATTTCTTTGGTTGAAAATTAGTTTTTTTTTTTTTTAATTTAAAATTAATTGTTTTAACTGAAAATTTAACTATTATATTTGCTGACGTAAATTAATTTTTTTTAGTTGAACATTCATTATTTCAGTTAGAAATTAATTTCCTTGCTTGAAAATTTAACCGTTTTGTTGAAAAACTCATTTTTCTTTTTTTTTTTACATTAATTTTTTTAACTGATAGTTTAACTATAAAATTTTTTGTTGAAAATTTATCTTTTTTACTTGAGAATTCAAATATCTGGTTGAAAATTTCTTGAGGAATTCAAGTGTTTATTTGAAAATTTATGCATTTTGTTCAAAATTAATCTTTTCGGTAAAAAATTAATACACTTCTTGGAAAGTTTATCTTTTTGGTAAAAAATTCATTTCTTTGATTGAAAATTAGTTTTAAAAATTGAAAATTAAATTTTTTAACTTAAAATTAATTTGTCATATTTTTTGACACAAAAATTGGTATTTTTTATAGAAAATACATCTTTTTCAGATAAAAATGTAACTGTCTAATTAAAAATTAAACTGCTTCGATTCGAAATGAACTTTTTGGTTGAAAATCCACCTATTCTGAAAAAAATTTGTACTTCTTAAAACCTAAAAAATTGAGTAGAAAAATATTCTTCGGTTTAAAATTAGTTTTTTTAAATTTAAAATAAATTTTTAAAACTGAAAATGTAACTATTATATTTGCTGACGTAAATTAATTTTTTTTTTAGTTGAAGATTCGTCATTTCAGTTAAAAAGTAATTTCCTTGCTTGAAAATTTAACTGTTTTGTTGAAAATTAATTTTTTTTTTTTTTTGAAAATGAATTTTTTTAACTAATAGTTTAACTATACTTTTTTTTGTTGAAAATTTATCTTTTTCACTTGAGAATTCAAACATCTAGTTAAAAATTTCTTAAAAAAGTAAAGTATTTAGTTGAAAATCTATGTATTTTGTTCAAAATTAATCTTTTTTGTAAAAACTTTATTTCTTTAATTGAAAATTAGTTTTTAAAATTAAAAAATTAATTTTTTTAATCGAAAATTAAACCTATAATTTTTTTACAGAAATCGATATTTGTCTAAATTTGTCTAAATGTCTAAAAAAAAATTAACCCGTTTCGTTAGAAAATAAACTTTTTGAAATTCTGTTTTGAAAATTGATTCCCCGACAGACGACCACTTTGGAATTGCAATATTTACCAGAGTGATATCTCCTTTTGTTTTGGTAGTTTTGTACTGGCGCTCTAGGTCCCTGAATAGGACTATGATAATAGTTGACAGGTCGCTGACTTTGGTAAAATTGGTGGACAGTAGTGCTCGAGATAAGACCTCCACGATTAATACTACTAGAATTATGCATATGGTGCACGTTAGGATGCACCTCCTGTAGACGTCTGCAAAATTCAAAAAAACTTTATTTATATTTTCAGTGACCCTCAGCCATATTTTCCGCGAATCTAAATAAAAAAACTTACTTAGTTCCTTGTTCTCCTTGAGAATTAATAGAATCTCTCTCGTCAGAACTTTCAGTCAGGCTATCATTCTGGTGCTTATTTGGCGTCGGTGACCGAGAACTGAAGCCACTGTCGCTGTTGTAAGCTTCTTTTGGTGAAAATGATTCTCGGTGTGCGTTTCTTTTTCCTCCTTTATTGTAATTCGACTTTTTCACGGATCCCGTGCTCGCTGGTCGAAAACTCACTTGGGGAGGGGGCATTGTGGGTACATTTTGTGTGGGGCTCACTCGTTTTGCCCAGGTATTATTCGACGTGCCATTTCCATGCATATTACTGTAGTTTACACGACGAATTTCTTGTACGTTTACACCCATTAGTTGAATCAATTCGATTGGGTAGCATCCAGTTTGCAGTGAAGTGGCCTGCAATTTTTATTTCAAAATTATTCCGAATTTCTATTCAAATATCAGAATGCATTAAAATGATAAATTATTCTATTTTAAATTAATGATTACTTTTAATGAACATCAGATTTCATTTCAAAAATAGTATAATTTATTACAAACTTTAGTGTTAGTCAAACAGCAGCTTCTTTCAAAAGCAGGGTGGCCGTTTTAATCGATGAAAAAAATGCCCGGTCTTTTCCCGGTTTGCGAAAGTTTTTCACGGTCATTGAAATTTAAAAATTAAATTGAGAAATTGGAAAATTACTAATTAAAACACTCAAAGTGTAACTCTTTTGGATTTTAAACTCTCAATTATTTATATGCATAAAATTGAAGCTTTTAACACTTTTCAGTTGAAACTTTTTAATTAAGTGCCATTAAACTGCAAAATTTAAAATTTTTTAATTTTATAACTTGAACGGTTAAAAAAGCTTTTAGTGAATAAAAAAATACATTATTCAAAATGTTAAAAATAAAATATTCCCTCTTCCAATTTAATACAACATTGAAAATAACAAATTTTCCCCTTTCATCTGAATTTAAAAAATAACAAAACTGCTCTACGTTCACTCAATAAAATCTTTAGAAAAAAAATTGTCCTCTTCTAATTAAAAACAGCAATTATTAACCAAAATTTTCTCCATTTCTACTATATAAAATTCTTAAAACTAAAAAAATGTGCCACTTACAATTTTAAACTCAATAAAAAGATTTAAAAATACCAAATTTGCCCCACGCCCACTGAAAAAATGTAAACAAAGAAGCTCCTCTTCGAACTAAAAAAAAAAAAGATAAAAACTAAAATTTCCTCGTTTGAAACTCAATAAAAATAGAAAAATGTCATGTAATAAGCAAAAAAAAATTTCTTAAAATTCAGAAAAAAAGTTAAAAATGAAAAATATTATCTTTCTTGAAATTCAGAAAATATTTTAACCAAAATTTCATCCCTCCCAAGACGTTAAAAATCTCAAAAAAAGTGGCCCTCTTTCAATCCAGAAAAAATTTATTACAAAAATTTCTTTCTTACGAACTCAATAAGAATGTTAAAAATGAAAAATTACCCTTCTTACAAATTATAAAATAACGAGAAAAAATTACCTTCTTTCCAACTGGATCAAAACTTTAAAAATATTAAAATATCCTTCTGCCAAACTCAACAAAAATTATGAACTAAAATGTCTTCGTTTTAAACTCAGTAAAAATGTTAAAAATACAAATTTCCCCCGCGTCTACTCAATAAAAATGTAGTGGGGAAAAAAAGTTCATCTTCCAACTGAAAAAAAAAGAAAACTAAAATTCCCTCGTTCGAAACTTAATAAAAATATTAAAAATACCAAAATTTACCGCCTTCAACTTAAAAAAAAATGTAAAAAACTAGAAAGTTCCTCTTCCAATTTATAAAAAATTAAAACCGAAATATCCTCCCTTCCAAGTCGCTAAAAATCTTAAAAACAAAAAAATCTCCTGCTTCCAATACAGAAAAAAATTAAATACGAAAGTTTCCTTCTTCCCAACTCATTAAGAAATAATTAATAATGTTAAAAATAAGAAAATTATCCCTCTTCCAATTCATAAAATATTCAAAACAAAAATTTCCTCCCTTCCTACTACACAAAAATCTCAAAAACAAAAAAAATATCCCTCTTCCAATTCAGAAAAAATTGAATACAAAAATTTTATTCTTACCAACACAATAAGAATGTTAAAAATAAAAAATTATCCTTCTTACAAATGATAAGATATCGAAAAAAATTTCCTTCTTTCTAACTTGATCAAAACTTTAAAAATATTAAAATGTCCTTTTGGCAAACTTAAAAAGAATTAAGAACAAAGATTTCTTAGTTATAAACTCAATGAAAATATAGAAAAAAAATGTTCCTCTTCCAACTCAAAAAAAAAAGTAAAAAATAAAATTTCCTTGTTTGAAATTCAATAAAAATACTAAAATTTCCTGCCTTTAACTTATTAAAAATGTAAAAAACAAAAAAGTTCCTCTTCCGATTCAGGAAGAAAAAAATTAAAAAATTGAAACCAAAAACAAAAAAAACAGTTAATAAAAATCTTGAAAACAACAAAAATGTCCCGCTTCCTATTCAGAAAAAAAATTGAATACGAAAATTTCCCTCTTCCCAGGTTAAGATGAAATAATTAAAAATGTTAAAGATAAGAAAATTATCCTTCTTCCAATTCCTTAAATATTAAAAAAAAAATTTCCTCCCTTCCAACTCGATCAAAAATTCAAAAATATTAAAGTATCCTTCTACCAATTCAAAAAAATTAAAAAACAAAATTTCCTCGTTCTAAACTCAATAAAAATGTAAAAAATATCACAGTTTCCCACCTACAACACAATAAAAATGAAAAAAATAAAAAAGTTCCTTTTCCGAAAAAAAAAAAAATTAAAACCAATATTTTCTCTCTTCCACGTAGCTAAAAATTTAAAAAATTAAAAAATGCCCCTCTTCCAATTCAGAAGAAAATTGAATACAAAAATTTATTTCTTACGAACTCAATAAGAATGTTAAGAATAAAAAATTATCCTTTCAAATTATAAAATATCGAAAAAAATCTACTCAATAAAAATATGAAAAAAAACGAAAAAGTTCCACTTCTAACTCAAAAAAATTAAAGAACTAAATTTTTCTCGTTTGAAACTCAATAAAAATGTTAAAAATACCAAATTTTACCGCCTTTAGACTAATAAAAACGTAAAAAATAAAAAAAGTCCACTTCCAAGTAGAAAAAAGAAAAACCAAAATTTCCTCCCTTCCAAGTCGCTGAAAATCTTAAGAACAAAAAAATCCCCCGCTTCCAAATCAGAAAAAAATTGAATAGGAAAATTGTCCCCTTTCCAACTTAATAAAAAATAATTAAAAATATTAAAAACAAAAAAATTGTCCTTCTTCCAATTCATAAAATATTCAAAACAAAAACTTCCTCCTTTCCTACCACATAAAAATTTTAAAAATAAAAAAATGTTCCACTTCAGAAAATATTAAAAAACAAAATTTCATCCCTCCAGAGTCGTTCAAAATCTAGAAAAATGTCCCTTTTCCAATTCAGAACAAAAATTGAATAAATAAATTTTCTTCTTACCAACTCAATAAGAATATTAAAAATAAAAAATTATCCTCCTTCCAAATTATAAAATATCGAAAAAAATTTCTTCTTTACAACTTGATCAAAACTTTAAAAGTTAGAATAGACTACTGACAAAATCAACAAAAATTAAAAACTAAAATTTTCTCGTTTTAAACTCAATGAAAAATTTTTAAATACAAAATTTGCTACGAGTCCACTCAATGAAAATGTAGAAAAAAACAAAAAAGTTCCTCTTCCAATAGAAAAAAAAATAAAAAAATAAAATTTTCCTCGTTTGAAACTGTATAAAAATGTTAAAAATACCAAAATTTCCCGCCTTTATCTTAATAAAAATGTAAAAAACAAAAAAGTCCCTCTTGCAATACAGAAAAAATTTAAACCAATATTTCCTCCCTTCCAAGTAGCTAAAAAAAATCTCCCGCTTCTAAATCGGAAAAGAATCGAATACAAAAACTTCCTACTTCCCAACTCAATAAAAATTAATTAAAAACGTTAAGAATAAAAAAATTAGCCTTCCTGCAATTCAGAAAATATTTAAAGCAAAAATTTCCTCCTTACCAACTCGATCAAAACTTAAAAAAATATTAATTATATCCTTCTACCAATTACAAAAAAAAAAAAAAATTAACAAAAATCTCCTCGTTTTAAACTAAATAAAAATGTTTCAAATGCCACATTTTGCTACCTGCAACTCAATAAAAATGTAAAAAATAAAAAAGTTCCTGTTTTAATTCAAAAAAATTAAAACCAATATTTTCTCTTCTGAACAGCTACAAATTTTAAAAGCAAAAAAATCTTCCGCTTCCCATTCAGAAAAAAATTAAATACGAACATTTCCTTCTTACGAACACAACATTAATGTTAAAAATAAAAAATTATCCTTCCAATTCATAAAATATTAAAAACAAAAATTTCCTCCTTTCGAACTCGATCAAAATTTTAAAAGTATTAAAATGTCCTGCGAAATTCAACAAAAATAAAAAACGTTTAACCTCGTTTCAAACTCAATAAAAATGTTAAAAATAAGAAATTTTCCCTCCTTCAACTCAATCAAAATAAAAAATAAATAAAGTTCGTCTTCCAATTCAGGAAAAAATTAAATATCAAAATTTCTCCCCTTTATTTAAAAATTAGAATTATAAGATTCCAACGTTTTTTTATACGTAAATCATATTATGTTCAATTAATGATAATTGCTCAATTGTTATTTATACATCAATATTCAAGAATTTCACTTATAAATATTTTTTTTTAATGAAACTATTAGAATTGTAACGTTTAAAGTGTAAATTTGGCAATCTGAAATTTGAAAATTTTTCCAAATTATTGAGTCATAAATATTTGATTTATAATTGCTCATTGCAATTTTTTTAAATTAAAAAATTTCAAACTGAATAGGTTAAAAGTGGGATATTTAGACTAAAGCAATATTTAAATAGGATTTAAAAATTGAGTAAAAGCGTTTAATTACGAAAAAGTTGAATTTTCAACGTTAAAGTTAAAGATTTCAATAATCATTAATTGTTTAATTTATATTTCCAGTTAATCAACTTAAAACTTATCCAAAATTTTCAAATTCATACGCTTTATTTTAAATGAATATCTAAACTGGGAAATTTGTAACGTAAAAGATTTTAGAATTAAGCATTGTAAACTGAATGAAATAATAATTAAAAAATACATAACTAAGGATTATTTATTATATATAATTAAAAGTATATTTATTATGAAATATAAAATATAAATATTAATTTTGAATTCCAAGATTTATCTTCTAAACATTTGTGAAATTCCAGGTCAAAAATAAATTGTCAAAAATAAATTCACTGTTTTTTCCGGTCTTAAAAAATTTCCGGTTCAGCGGGCCACTCTGCAAAAGCGATCAGGCCTCACAGTCCCTATTGGAAAAAATTAGTCCCAAATAAAAAATTTTTGTTATAAAAAATAGGAAAAATAGGTTTAGGATGTGAGGCCTGGATGAATGATGCCACAAAAGTATTTGTAAAAAGCTGTAGTAATTTTTAGTATTCTAAACCACAAACAAAACAAAAAAGAAGTATTACTTGGAAAGAGTAAACCCATGCAGTGTAAACTAAAGCATAGAAGTAAAAAAGCAAATGCAGATTTTTAGTGTTGAATCTCTATCTGAGAAGAATCTATCAACCAAGTTTACTTTCATTCAAGGACAAAGATATTCCGTCTATATCAAATTCTGAATTAGTTGTTTTGCTAAATTTATAAGGGTACCTAAATAATTACACAAGTCATAAATCGATTAAAAATGACCAAATCTACAACAAATAAATGAGAATTAATGTGAACAGGGATCACAGCGCAAAATAGGAAAAAAGGAATTTTTTTGTTGAAAAAGGGGAAAAATAGAGGAAAGATTAAATATTTATTTGTAAATGATTTTTAATGGTCATTGAAAATCCAATCACGGCGAAACAAAAGGTTCGAGAAAACATAAAATTTGTTAAATAAACAATTATCACAAATTTCAAATCGTTCTCATAATGAAGAATATTTCCTCTTCTGAAAATTCCTTAATTAATTATTAAACCGTGATACTTATGAGTATAATTAAATATTTCTTTCCAAGATTTATCATTTCGGCCTTACTTTAATTATTACTTTTAATGTAAATTGGAAAATCAACTCTTAAACACATTTTTAATTAAAACTTAAATTATTTTAAATCCATTTAAATTATTAATTGTCAATGTGTTACTGAAAAAAAATTTTGCTCAAAAATGTAATACATGAATTTTCATTACATAAATTAATATTCAACAAAAAATAATTTTAACAAACTAGTTAAATGTTTAACCAAAGAAATGAATTTTCAACCGAAAAATATTAATTTTCAAACAAGAATAATTTTTTACCAAAAAAGACAAGTTTTAAAACCAAAAATGAAATAGTTCAACATTCAGTAAATTAATTTTTAGACAACATAAATCAATACTCAAACAAGAATAAATTTCTACCAAAAAGGATAAATTTTTAACAAAATGCAAACATTTTAAAGCAAAAAAAAACAACGAATAACATAAAAAAAAGTTAAATTTTCAACCAAAAAAATAATTATTCAATCAAAATGAACTTTTAAAATATTTAGATGAACTTTTACCAAGAAGATTAATTTACTACGAAAAAGACGAACTTTCAACAACAAAAAATACAGAAATTTTCAACCAAAGAAATGATTTTTAAACCGAAAAAATAAATACGCAGAAAATGAATTTTTGACACGAAAAAAAAAATATATTTTCAAGCAAAAAAGGAATAGTTACACATTAGTTAATTAATTTTTAACCACAATAGCTGGATTTTTACCAAAAAGACTAACTTTCTACGAAGAAGACGAATTTTAAATAAAATACATGAAATTCAACCAAATGTTTGAATTTTTAACTTAAAAAGAAACTTTAAAACTGAAAATTGAATAAGTTTTCAGTTAATTAATTTTCAAGCAATAAAAAAACGAATTCTCACCAAAATACTTAAAATTCAAACATAGAGGTCAATTTTCAATCAAGAAGAATAATATTTTACCAAAAAAGTCGAATTTTCAATAAAATACAGACATTTTTAACTAAAAAAAAATTTTTCTCAAAAATAAATGAATGTAATTTTCAGTTAGATAAAAATTTCCATTAAAAAATGATGTCTCAACAAAATAGTTAAATTTTTAATCAAATAAATGAATTTTAAACTAATATACGTAGATGAATTTTCAAAAAAGAAGAATAATTTTCTACCAAAAAAAGATGAATTTTCAACAAAATACAAAAATCTTTAACCATATAGTTAAATCTTCAACTAAAAAAGATACATTTCGAAGAAAAAAAAACTAATTATAAAAAAATAGTTATATTTTCAACCATGGAATGGATTTTTTAACCAAAATAAACGAATTTTATTCAAGAAGATTAATTATCTACCTAAAAAGACGAATTTTCAATAAAATATATTAATTTTCAACCAATTGTTTGAATTTTCTACTTAAAAACACAAATTTTAAACCAAAAATTAAATAGTTCAATTTTCAGTTAATTAATTTTCAACCAAAATAGATGAATTTTCAAACAAGAACAAATTTATACCAAAAAGAATGAATTTTCAGCATAATATATAAATTTTCAATTATACAGTTGAATTTTTAATAAAAAAAAGATCAAATTTCAAGCAAGAGAAAAAAGAATTTTAAAAAAAGTAGTTAAACTTTCAACCCAAGAAATTATTTTTTAAAAGAAAAAGACGTATTTTTAATAAAATACAAGAATTTTCAACCAAATCTTCGAATTTTCAACTAAAGAAGATGAAAAAAGATTCAAGAAAAAAGAAAAACGAATTATTAAAAAATTAGTGACATTTTCAACTAAAGAAATGACTTTTGAACCGAAAATATAAATATTTACGAAGAAAATTAATTACGAACCAAAACAGACGAATTTTTAAATGAAGTGCATGAATTTTCAACCAAATATTTGAATTAATTAATTAATTTAACCAAATATTTGAATCAAGAAAAAAGAAAAACGAATTATAAAAAAA
>JAUELO010000100.1:7602857-7617116 GCA_032357855.1 Amphibolips quercusostensackenii
TTAATTTTCAAAAATATTGTTTTTTTAATTAAGCGCCATTTTGAAAGATTTTAATCCAAATAAACAAGTAAGGAGTAGAGCATTTTGTAGACCAATTCGGATTCTACATCCCTTTAAAGTAAAACATAATATACTTTTTGAAAAACCCTTTCATTATCCATCTATGAATGGTTTAATTGCAATTAAGTGAGCTTATTGAATGTGGTAAAAAAATAAAAATAAATAAATCGTAATCCAAAAAGGGTTATAATTTTTCCCTAAAATAGATGATCTACAAATTGTTGCTTTTGATGTCAAAATGTGCCCTGAGTATTGGCATTAATTAATCAATATTTAGGGATCGCTCAAGTTGATTTGTAAAAAAAATTGATTTTTCAATTGCTACTATTAATTCTTATTTTACTTTTTTACATTTTATCGTTTCGTATTCTAAAGTAAAAAATCCATTAACCGCTGAAATTAAAATAACATATAATTTTTTTTGCAAATAATGGGATTAAGAGATCCCTATATATATTTTTTGAATGCTGCCAATATTCAGGGGACATTTTAATATGAAGAGGAACAATTTTGAGGAAATCGAGCCATTTTAGTAGAAAAAATAGGATGTTTTTAAGACCACAATAATGAGTATACAACAATAACGCGAGTTAATTATGAATTATCCTTTTCTCTGTCCTTTCAAATATCTAACTGTGTAGGGACGGTATACTTTTTATATATAAAATTAAATAATGCTTCTTAATTTATGAATGTAACTTTATAGAGGGATAAGAAATTTCCTATTAGTACAAGCTTTTAGCAATATTACAATTACTACGAAAAAAAATCAAACTCTTAACAAAAAATGCCTTTGACACATTTTACTGTAACCCTCTTGAGTCTGAGAGAAAAATCTTTTTCCTCATTTTTTTATACATTTTTTTATTATTAAATAGATAATTAAAATTCAGAGCATATCTAATACATTAATATTGTTAATAAAATATATTTAGAAAGAAATTCCGATCGAACCTCCTGAGAAATGTGCCATTATATCAGACAAAAATTTTGAATATTTCGCTTTAAAATTGAGCTGAAAAAAATATTGATCAGTTAGTCATCATTTGAATATATATAAATAGAATAAAATAAGGATTATGGAAATGTGAAACTGTAAATTCAAAATTTTCAAAACAGTTTTAAATTTTAAATATTTTAATTACTCTTAGAGGAGACGTCGAACGTATTTTCTTATTAGGTATCACGCCTTTTCCAGTGTCTTAGTTCCGACGAAGATAATCCTACAACCAATTTTTTTTTCAAATAACAGAAATATTTACTGGATTTTATTTCCTCGATAATCTATATCTAAAGTTTTTGGAATTTATAATTTACAGAGTGTCCGCTGGATCAAAAACATAATTTTCTAATTAAAGGAATTAAAAAATGTAGTTTCAAAGTATTAAAGAATTAAAAATCAAAAGCGTTTGAAACTAAAAATTGTTTATGAAAAACATTCAAGGCTGATCAACTGTAAATATAAATTATTAATGATTTTTTAAACCGAACTGTAGTTCGAGTGTTAAAAATTGTACAATAATTATATTATAATACGATCCTTAATCTGTTTAAAATTAAACAATTTACAGATTTCAATTTAAAAATTCAACTTTTTTAATACGAAAGCCTTAATAATTAAGCAAACTGAAATGTCTAATGAAGACTTTATAAACTATTTTTAATGTGAAAATAAGTTAAAATTATTATGCTCATAATTAAACGCTTTTAGTCATTTTAAAATCCCATTCAAATATTGTCTTAGTCTAGAATATACCATTTTCAACTCATTTAATTTGAAATTTTTCAATTAAAAAAATTTTAAAATGAGCAATTATGAATTCAATATTTATAACTAATCAATCTGAAATTAAATTGTTTAAAAACCAAAGCCTTGAATGGTTAAAATTTTAGAATGAAAATTTTAAAGTTTTAAAGTTACAATTTTTATTATAACGTCAAATAAGAGTTAAAAATTATTAATTTAAAACGACTAAAATTAAAATAGTTTAGCTCTAAAGGATTTATGTATAAATAAACGTTCAAATTCCACAATACTAATTTTAAAAGAAAGAGAGTAAATTTTGGCAGTTAATTTTTTTTCCAATTGTAAGAGGAACTTTTTCGGTTTTAAATTTTTATTTATTGAAAGATTGAGAAATGTTTATTGTTAACATTTTTATCAAGTTTGAAATAAGAAAATATTGGTTTTTAATTTTTTTTTTTAAATTAGCCTTATATAATTAAATAATCAGTCCACAACATAAAAAGCATTAAATAATTATCTCCATTAAAGCATTCAAATAATTTTGAACTTACATTTTTCTGAAAATTTAAATTATTAATAACCTTTATAACTAATTTCGGAGAAAATAAAAACACATGTACATATCATTTTCAAAATTAAATTCACTTATTTCACAACATCAAAAAAATTTTTCAAATTATGTAACTGGAATACGGGTATTTCAAATATAAAAAAATTTTCATTATACAAATCATAGCCAATATTCAATTACATACCTTTAAAATATCACAATCATTAAAAAAATTATATAATTGTAATAGAGGGATTTTGAATTTAAAATAAACTTTTTTTAATTACAAATAATAGCCCATATTCAATCACATAATGTTGATGTACATATCTGACTTACGTTAGGCATGAAAAGCGTTAAATATTATTTTCATTGAAATATTTAAATAGTTTTTACATTATATTTTTTTCTTTATTTGAAATTTCATTCTGATACATTCAATTTATTGATGACCTTTAAACATGATTCTAGAAAAAATTAAAAAACATGTAGATATTGATTAATAATTTTACAACAGAAAAAGCAGTTAATAGTTAGAATTATTAGAACAATCAAGTAATTTTTACCTTATATTTTTTCGAAAATTTGAATAAATGATAACCTTTTAAACTAATTTTATGAAAAAGGTAAAATATATGTAAGCATAGTTTTCAAAGCAGAATTTTGATACTTATCTCACATCACAAAAATTTACAAAAATGATAATTGGAATAGAGGTATTTTTAACATAAATTATCTTTTATTTTACAAATTATAACCAATATTCAATAGCGTAACCTCGGAGTAAAGAATGAATTTATGTACTTAATTTAAAAAATTGAAATTTAATCTTCATCTAATATAATATTGTGAAAAAAATTACTTAGTTTATAATTAGTTTATCTCTTCATACTAAATTACTACAACCATGTAGTCGATTCCTACTATCCCACAATCTTACGCAAGATGTAGGTTACCTTTTTTAATATAAAGGATAATTTATTTTAGATGCCGTCAAAAATTTTTGACAAATAATATTCATTCCAAAATTGGATAAATGATAAAAATGTATAGTGAACTTAACGCGCGCGTACAATAGTCTAGTTTCATACTAATAGTGAAGTATGATATAAAAATATAATAAAGCTTGGACGTTAATGTAAAAGTTGTACAAAGTTGTACATAAGAAAATGTAATTAAATAATTTTTTAAAGATTATAATGAAGGCTGTGTCTAGTCCCGGAAAATTGGGGGAGTTGGAAAAGGGATAGATATTGTACCAGTCATCCCGAATATCGGGACGATGAGAAACTTCGTATCATAAGTAATCTTTTGCAATCATTTAAATATGATTACTTTTATAATTTTTTTCTTTCTTTCCATGCAGAAGAGAAAAGTGAAGGTAAGTCAAAAAATCCTGGGTGGGGAGGGGGGCGATCGCCTGTTTCGACACCATGTAGACCCGTGCCTGGTTAGCGGAGGCTTAAGGCTGACGCTTAGGCTTAGAGTATTGTGGATTATGTGTTTCTTGCAAAATTGAGTTGATCTCACGCTTACCAGGCAGACGCGACTTAGTCTCAGCACTTTCCCTGGTGTATATGTATGTCGTCGTTACTCATTACTCGTTACTTGTTACGTACTTACGTGCGTAAGTCGGGCTGACTGAGAAGATGGCCGATATCGTGTTCGAGAAATCACTCTAGCTCACTTCCTGCATTCTCCAATCCTCATCCTCATCCTCTTTTTTTCAATTTTTTTCTTAAAGTATCTGGTATCCGATTCTCTTCTCTAACAAAATCGTCTTGAATAAATTTCGTAAGACGTTCTGGTCAGAAATTCAGTTATTTGGTTGAAAATTAATTTTTTTGTTAAAAATTATTCTTCTTCAGTTTAAAAAAGAACTGTTTAGTTGAAAATTAAGTTTTAAACTGAAAATGTAAGTATTCCGTGTTTGTTTAAAAAATTTATCTTCTTTAGTTAAAAATTCGACTATTTGGTTAAAAGTCCATGTACTTTTTTTTTTATTTCTTTTCTGTGGTAGAATATTAACCTTTTTAGTTAAAAATTCCCTAATTTGGTTGGAAATGTACTTATTTGGTTGAAAATTTAACTAGTTTTTTAAAAATTCATTACATTCATTTAAAAAATTATTATTCTCAAATGAAAATTTAATTATTTCTTTTTCGTCAAAAATCCATCTTTTTTGCTAAAAATGCATCTATTTGGTTTAAATGGATTTTGTTGAAAATTCATCTTTTGTGGTAAGATGATAATATTTTTGGTGACTAATTAATCATTCTGGTTAAAATTTTACTTTTTTTATAAAAATTCTAACTATTTGTTAAAAATTCATTTTATTGGTGTAAAAAATAACTTGCTTAACTGAAAATTTAATTATTCTTTTTTTTGTTGAAAATTCGTCTTTTCTGCTAAAAATACAACAATTTAATTCGAAATGGATTTTTAAACTGAAAATGGAATTATCCTATGTTTGGTTTGAAAGTTTATCTTCTTAATATTATAATATCAATATAAGATGTAATATTAACCTTTTTCGTAAAAATTTAACTATTCCTTTTTCTCTTCTTTAAAATTAATCTTTCGGCTGAAAATTGAACTATTTGGTTAAAAATTAATTCTTAAATTAAAAATTCAACTATTTCAGTTTTGGTTTGAAAATTTGTCTTTTTTAGACGAAAATTTAACTATTTGATTGGAAATTCGTTTTTTTGTGGTAAAGTAATAATCTCTTTAGTAGCCAATTAATACTTTTGGTTGAAAATTCACTTGTTTGATAAAAAAATTAAATAGTTCGCTGAAAATTTGTTTAATTTATTTAATAAATCACTTTTTTAACTGCAAATGTAACTTTTCCATTATCCGTTGAAAATCCATCTTTTTTGCTAAAAATTCAACTATTTGGTTTAAAATAGATTTTTCAACTGAAAATGTAACTGTTCCATGTTTGGTTTGAAAACTCAACTATTTCCTTGAAAATTCATCTGTTTTGTTAAAAATTAATCCTTTTTGGTAGATTATTGAACTTCTTAGTGACTTAATTGATCTTTTTGACCAAAATTTATTTTTTTTTATTAAAAAGTCATCTATTTGGGTAAAAATTCATAGTTTTATAAAAATTAATGTTCTTTTTTCATACAAAATTAATCTTCTTGCTTTAAAATACATCTATTCGTTTGAAAATTTATTTCTTTATTTAAAAATTTGTCCATTTGATTGAAAATTTATTTTTTTTTATCAGAAATTAATCTTCGCTGTTAAAAATTTATTTGGTTCAAAATTAATGTATTTTTTGGAATTTTTTCAACATGAAATTTTGATTTGTTTAGAGAATTATTATGTGTTTAAACAATTTTTTTTTCATGTAAATAGTGAAAAGTTATTACATTAGTTAGAAGCTCCGAGGCATGGGTTAACGCAGAAAAAAGAATACAAAATTTCTTTTTCCGGAAAACGAACAAATTGGCGACAGGGGATCGATAAAAAAATTAAAAGTCGAATTTTTGAACATTTTTATGGAAATAGATGAATTTCTAACCAAGTAGTTGATTTTTCAAATGAAAAGATCAACTTTTACCCAAATAATTGAGTTATTAACAGAGAAAGATAAATGTTGACCCAAAATTTTAATGATTTAATTTTTAGTTAAAATTAATTTTAGATCCAAGAAGATGAATTTTCTACCAGAAAAAAAATTTTTAACAAATAAGTCTAATGTTTAACCAAGTAGTTGAATTTCCAAACAAAAAGATTAATTTTAAACTAAGAATATTAGTCTCGTACCAAAAAGACGAATTTTTAACCAAATAATTGAGTTTTGAACCAAAAAAAAAATTTTTAACCAGAGTTGGAATTATTAAATTTTTTGCGAAAAAAATTAATTTTCAACCCCAAACAAAAACGAATTTTCAATCAAGAAAATAATTTGAAATCTTGGCTAGTTTGAAAAGTCTGAAATACTTTGAGGATTCAAGTAAGGGCAAAAAATTCATATTTAATTGTTTAATTTAATTGTTTTTTTGATCAAAAAAATATATTTTTTAGTGGAAATATCAAGTATTACACGTTTCGTTGAGAATTTATATTTTTTGGCAGAAATTTGATCTTTGTAATTAAAAATTCACCTTTTGCGTTAAAAAATCAACCACTTGGTTAAAAGTTCAACTGTTTGGTTAAAAAATTAACTAGTTTGTTTAAAATTGGTCTTTTTCAATAGAAAATTAATCTTATTGCTTAAAAATATGTCTTATTGGTTGAAAATTTCAAAATTTTATTGGAAATTCAATTATTTCTTTGTTGAAAATTAATTTTTTAAACTGGAAATCGAATTATTTCATTTTGGTTTGAGATTAATATTTTTTATTTGAAAACTTATCTTCACGATTGAAAATTTAACAAGATTGTTAAAAATTCACCTTTTTCGTAGAAAATGAATTTTTTCTAATTTAAAAATGTATAACTTTGGTTGAAAACTTGAACTATCTTAATAAAAATTCATCTTTTTTGGTAAAAAATTATTCTTCTTGGTTAAAAATTTATCTCTTTGGTTGAAAGCTTAACTATTTTACAGAAAATTCGTTGATTTTCTTTTTATTGAAAATTGATTTTTTTAACTGGAAATTGAAATATTTCATTTTTAGTTTTAAATTAATATTTTTTATTTGAAAAAATTTCTCTTTGATTACAAATTCAATAAGATTGTTAAAAAAAATTTTTTTCGTAAAAAATTAATTTTTTTGTTAATTCGAAAATGTATCACTTTTGTTGAAAATTCAAACTAGTTTGGTAAAAATTCATCTTTTTTGGCAAAAAATTATTTTTCTTAGCTACAAATTAATCTCTTTGGTTAAAAATTCAACTCATTTACAGAATATTCATTATTTTCTTCTTGTTGAAAATTACTTTTTTTAACTGGAAATTGACTAATTTGATTTTTGATTTTAAATTAATATTTTTCACTTGAGAAGTCATCTCTTTGTTTAAAAATGTAAGAAGATTGTTGAAAATTCGTCTTTATCAAAGAAAATTAATTTTTTTTTTAAATTTAAAATGTATCACTTTGATTAAAAATTTAAACTAGTTCTATAAAAATTTATCTTTTTTGGTAAAAAATTATTACTCTAGTTTAAAAATTCATCTCTTAAGTTGAAAATTCAACTCTTTTACAAAAAATTCGGTATTTTCTTTTTATTGAAAATCAATTTATTTAACTGGAAATTAAATTATTTTATTTTTGGTTTTAAATTAATATTTTTTGTTTGAAAAGTCATCTCTTTGAATAAAAATTTAACGGGATTGTTAAAAAGTTGCCTTTTTCGCAGAAAATTAATTTTTTTTTTTATTCAAAAATGTATTACTTTTGTTGAGAATATAAACTTGTTTAATAAAAATTTATCTTTTTTGGTAAAAAATTATTCTTCTTGGTTAGAAATTCATCTCTTTAGTTGAAAATTTAATTTTTTTTTAGAAAATTCGTTATTTCCTCTTTGTTGAAAATTGATTTTTTTAACTGGGAATTAAATCATTTTATTTTTGGTTGAAAATTAATATTTTTTATTTGTAAACTCATCTCTTTGATTGAAAATTTAACAAAATTGGTAAAAATTCGTCTTTTTCGTAGAAAATTAATTTTTTTTTTAATTAATGTATCACTTTGATTGAAAATTCAAACTAGTTTCATAAAAATTCATCTTTTTTGGTAAAAAAATTATTCTTCTAGTTTAAAAATTCATCTCTTTAGTTGAAAATTGAACTTTTTTACAGAAAATTAGTTATTTTCTTTCTATTGAAAATATATGTATTTAAGTGGAAATTGAATTATTCTATTTTTGTTTTGAAGTTAATATTTTTTATTTGAAAAGTCATCTTTGTGATTAAAAATTTAACGAGATTGTTAAAAATTTGCCTTTTTCGTGGCAAATTAATTTTTTTTTCATTCGAAAATGTATCACTTTTGTTGAAAATTTAAACTTGTTTAATAAAAATTTATCTTTTTTGGTAAAAATTAATTCTTCTTAGTTGAAAATTCAACTTTTTTACAGAAAATGCTTTATTTTCTTTTTGTTGAAAATTAATTTTTTAAACTAGAAATTGAGTTATTTTATTTTTGGTTCCAAATTGATCTTTTTTATTTTGAAACCAATATTTTTTATTAGAAAAATCATCTTTTTTGTTGAAAATTTAACTAGATTGTTCAAAATTCTTTTTTTGGCAGAATATTAATTTTTTTATTTGAAAATTTATTTGTTTCCCTAAAAATTTAACTAGTTTGTTGGAAATTCCTTTTTTTCTTGCAGAAAAGGTATCCTCTTTGTTACAAACTCATCTTAGGGGTTAAAATTTGATTAAATAAGTGTAAATTTGTCTTTTTCTTGAAAATTTATCTCTTTAAGTGAAAATTCATCTCTTTGGTTGAAAATTGATCTCTTTGGTTGATAAGTTAACTAATTTGCTAAAAATTTTTTTTTATGGTGAAAAATTAATCCTCTTTATTAAAAATTCATCTCTTTGGTTAAAGATTGTAAATTTAATTGAAAATTTGTTGTTTCCTTTTTGCTGAAAATTATTTATTTATCTGGAAACTGCATTATCCCATCTTTGGTTAAAAATTAATTTTTTTTATTTAAAAACTCATATCCTTGGTTGAAAATTTAACTAAATTGTTAAAAAATCGCCTTTTTGGTAGAAAATTAATTTTTTTATTCAACAATTCATCTCTTTGGTCAAAAATTTACCTAGCTTGTTGAAAAATCATCTTTTTTGGTAAAAATTAATCTTCATGGTTAAAAATTTATTTTTTTGTTTAAAAATTGAACTAGTTTGTTGATAAAGGTTTATTTAAAAATTAAAATATTTGCTTAAATTCTAATTAAACATACTTGTTCCATAGTGAATATTATACGTTATAATCCATACCCCCCTAATTTTAATATAATTTTCTTTTTTGACAGAAAATTAATCTTCCTTGGAAATTTATCTCTTTGGTTTAAAATTTAATTAGTTTGTAGAAAATTCATTTATTTTTGGTAAAAAAAAATTGTTCTTGGTTAAAATTTGATTTCTTTTGGTGAAAAATGAACTAGTTAGTTGAAAATTTATTTTTTTCGTGTAAAATTAATCTTCTTTGTTAAAGATTCATCTTGGTGGTAATAATTTAATTATTTTGTTAAAAATTCGTCTTTTAAAAAAAAAATTAATCTTCTTGCTTTAAAATTTATTTCTTTAATTGAAAATTTTCTCTCTTTGGTAAAAAATTTAACTATTTTTTTTTTCGATGTTATTTTTGTTGAAAATTAATTTTTTTAACTGTAAATTGAATTATTCCTTTTTTAGTTTAATGTGAATCTTTTTGATTAAAAAACTTATCTTTTTGGTTGAAAATTGAACAAGTTTTTAAAAAATTACTCTTTTTTAGCAGAAAATTAACCTTCTTCGTTGAAAATTTATTTCTGTGGTTTAAAACTCAATTAGCTTGTTGAAAAATTGTATTTTTAAAAAATTAATTTTTTTGCTTGAATATTCATCTCTTTTGTTGAAAATTCAACTATTTTATAGGAAATTCGTTTTTTTTTGTTTTTGATGAAAATTAATTTTTTAAACTGGAAATTAAATTGTTCTATTTTTGGTTCAAAATTTATCTTTTTCATTTCAAAACTCACCTTTTCGGTTGAAAATCAACTAATTTGTTGAAAATTCGTCTCTTTTGGTAGAATAATTAATCTTCATGGTTGAAAATTTATCTCTTTTTTTAAAATTTTAAATATTTAATTGAAAATTTGTTGTTTTATTTTTGTTGAAAATTAATTTTCAACTGGAAATTCAATTATTCCATTCTTGGTTTAACATTTTTTTAAATTTGAAAACCCATCCCTTGAGTTTAAAATTTAACTAGTTTGTTTAAAACCCATATTTTATGTATTAATTTAACTGTTTTTAGTTAAAAATTGAAATATTGTTCTTGAAAATATCAACTATTACATTTACCGTTGAGAATTGATCTTTTTCTGTAGAAAATTAATTTTTTTTTGCTTAAAAGTAATCTTTTCGCTTGAAGATTTATTTTCTACCAAAAAAGATCAGTTATTAGCAAAAAGCGTAATAGTTGATAATTCACTAAAAACTATTTTAATTTTCAATATAAAACAGTTGAATTAAGCCAATAAATACAAATTCTCAACAAAATACATGAATCAAATGTGGAACTTGTTTTCAATAAGATATTTAAGATTCAATGAAAAAGAATTTATTTGAAAAAAAAACTGAAAAATAATAATGAACTTTTTATAAATTCAAAATTTAGATTTTTGTTATTAAATTTGTCCTCGCGAAGATTTAAACACGTCTATTTTATGAAGTAATCTAGACAAATAAAAAAAAATTGGTAAAAAAATTTTAAAGTGCTCTAAATTCAATTTCACAAGTGACACTTGGCAATAAATGTTGTTCCAGAATTCCAATATTTTTTGACGAATCAAATCCTTTCCGAGGTTATTCCTTCAAACCAATTTCTCTTTCAGGATTCCATATATTCTAAAGACTTCCTCTTTCTCACGCTCCCCAACAGAAATCGAAACCACCACAACCAACGACCTTCTTCGACGAATTAAAAAGTCCAGAGCATCGGCACAGTTCCCATATTGTTCTACTTTGTCTTCAAAAGTTCAGCTGACTTTCGAATCTTGACCATCAGCCACATTTCGCAATGGAACTCTTTTTCAGAACGGTACCTTTAACGCACTACAAATTCACATTTCCTGGAGAAGTTCATGCCTTCGGGGCCAGAGATTGCAGGTGAAAGGAGAAAGGCGATCATCCGAAAAATTTATTTTTAATTCACAAAGAAAGCAATGAGCCAGCACAATAACAAAGAATTTCAAAAAACTTCTCCCAAGTCTCTTATGTCTGATCATCTTGATCCTTTCAATCGATAAGGAAAGTAAAAGTGAAGACACTTAAGAGGAGGATCAGGAAGTACTTACAACTGGCAACAAGGAAATGCATCAACTTTAACGGTGGCGACGTATTTTTATTTTTTTTTCTACAAAAAAGCTTTATACAGTAAAAAAAATGCGTGGTTAAGGTAATGGTATTACAGAGTAAAAAAATAGTGTACTTAAATTTCTTGTAATCTGTATACATGTGTTTGATTTTAACTCCCTCGCACTGCAATCATCAACGACCAAGAAAATCATCAGAAGTGCAAAGGTCTTCAAAAAGTGCCCGAAGGATACTTTCAGAAAATGCCTACTCTCGGGAATCCAAGATCTTATCAAAAATGCAGTTCTTTTTCTTGATCGTTAAGAATCACCGGATGCTGTGAGTTTGTCAAGAAGTGTCTTGTGTGAGTGTGTATTATTTACAAGGCGCTTTCGCGCGAATCACGTCCACTAGATCTCTTAGACCTCCTTTTCCATAGGTTTTACGATGCTGATCAATCTTCTTGAGATCCTGCAGGCTTTCTTCTTCCTGCTTTTCCACATCTGCCCCCTTTGTCCATGTGAAAAGGAAAAAAAATTTTGTTACTTCCTGTCACCGAGTCGACGTTTCTCCGATTATAATGATGGTCTGATGAAGCAGGGCTCTCCTCTAGTTCAGGTCCCGACCCCTTTCAAACTGTGACTTCAATTAGTACTATTAGAGATCTTCTTCTTGAAAAATTCTTGAAAAGGGGGATCAAGGCTTTCCAGGATCCTAATGCAAACCTGGATTAGAATCCTGGAAGATTCTCTAGGATCTTTCAGTCGACGCGGTGCCTGTCCCTGTTTTCGAGTTACTTTTTAAAAATTTCTATCTTAGAAGGGAGCACCGTAGCTGCCACTGGGTCTTCCGGATGGGTATCCACCGCCGCTGGGTCCGCTTGGGTAACCACCGCTGGGTCCGCTGGGATATCCACCTCCGGATCCTTGGCTGATCTGGTTAAATTGGGCGACCTGGATGGCCTGTCTGATTCCTTCGAGATCGATTCCGACGACTCTGCTTGAACCTCCGGGTACTCCGTAGCTGGAGCTAGGGACTCCGTAGCTAGAGCTGGGTGCTCCGTAGCTGGAGCTGGGTGCGCTGTAACCGCCTCCAAAGCTGCCTCCAAATCCACCACCGGACTGGCTCTCTTCCTTCAGGAGGATCTGGCGGATTTGCTCAAGGAGAGCTCCATCGACGGAGGCACCCTCGTTCGTCTGGCCTCCAGTGGAAACCTGGGTGTATCCACCACCTCCAGAGAATCCACCACCTCCAGAGAATCCACCACCCCCGGAGTATCCACCACCGCCACCAAGGGAGTATCCACCGCCACCTCCTCCAATGCTTGGCCTGTTGTAGTTGTAGCCGGAGGATACTGGCGGCTCGGCCAGGGCGAACCCTGCCAGACCGACTACCATACACTGAAAAAAGAATATTTTTATTTTTGGTATTTTTGTATAGTTAAGGTCAGCTGAACTAATAAGGATTCACTTTTGTAGCTTTTTTCTCTTGAATTCAACTCGCCATAATTTTGCAAATTCTTACAATCCTTTGATGGAATTTACAGGAAATATTCTTCAGGATACTGGTAAAGTAAATAACTAATCAACATTTTTGTTCACACAAAAGTTGTAAATTTTTAACTTATATGCGAGAAGTTTTGTTTTGCTCAAAATTCGCTCGGTTTCCGATCATTTTAAAGATATTAATCCATATTTTATCCGATTTCTCAGGTAAAAATGATTAACTTATGTGTAAGGCAAAATTTGTATATGTTATTTACTTTAGCAGCATTGGAACATCATAAATAATATTTCCTGTAAATTTCGTCAAAAGATTTAAAATATGGACCGAGTTATGGCGAGTTGAAGTCAAAACAGACAATTTTTTACTTAATGGGGTTTTCGGGTTTACATTACTTTTAAAATCTTTCAGAAAAATTCACACGGCACTATTACCTGTTTCCGATAACTTTATGAAAATACATTGATTATCTAACGTCATTTTTTTAAATTTTTAATCAATGTATAAATGATAATTTTTTTTCATTAAAGGGAAAAGGTTTCTTTGAAATCTTAAAGTCAACATTCAAATTTGCTCATCGACTTATCAATAAAATTTATTGCGTGATTAGTTTTTCAATTTTGCGTACAAAATTATAAGTTACTTGGAAAATTCTTGGTTTGCTCTTTTACTGTAAATTTATTTTTTACAAGTTTCTGAATATTAATTTTCTAATAAAATAATATGCGCTTTTTCGCCGTTTTCGAGAAAATCAAGTTTGCAATATTCGTCGACAGTAGCTCAGGCAGTAGATCTTCTGGTTCATGGCCGGACGGCAGCGTGTTCGATTCTAGCTGACTGCATTTTTTATTTCTCTATTTTTGAATTATTAAAATGTTTATAAATATTTTCTTTAATAATCTTGCAAAAATCTGCAAATAATGATTTTTTTAATTCCTTTTCTTGCGGAAAACTGACTTTTTAACTTTATGATATTTTTCTATGGGCGGGGTTTTTTAAAGAAAAATTAACATTTTTAATCTCATTTCGTACCTTTGAAAGCAAATACTTATTTGATGAGTCACTCTTCTGTTTTAAAATTTTGGTTCAAAATACAATTTTTCGTTTAAAAATCTTATTCATATTTCTAATTTTATATTTAATTAGTAATAATTACAAAAAAAATAAATAGCATTTTCATAAAATGAATTTTTTTTCCAATAACAGTATAAAGTTGAAAGGTTTTTTCTTAAGAATAGGCATTACAAAATTACTATTCGCAGTTTTCTGGAAAATAATTAGGAAAAATATTTATAAGCACTTAAATAAATAAATAATAGACAAATAAAATAGTTCAGTCAACGGGAATCGAACACGCCACCTTCTGGCCATGAACCAGAAGCCCTACCGCCTGAGATACAAATGGCGAATATTTCAAAGTCAATTT
>JAUELO010000100.1:7656530-7667762 GCA_032357855.1 Amphibolips quercusostensackenii
ATTGATACTTTTTTGCTTTTACCTAAATGAACGGGCAAGCAGACATACCTGCTGTATTAAAATACAGTTAAATCATCGACAATTGAAATGAAGTGATTGTGAATTCTTTTTTGTTAAGACTCCTTGGGTTTTAACGAAAATATTTTCATCGCATGTATCGTGGGAAAAAAAGTCAAAAGCGAAATTTTAGTTCTAATTCAGGCAAGAGCAAAAAATTTTTAAAGTTTAATTGTATATTGTGTCTTTTTTTTAATATTGATGTGTTACATTTAAACGGAAACTACTTTATTTATAACAATTACTAAAACGTGACTTTCAACAAATTTTTCCGATTTTCACGTGGTTTTCAAATGGAGGAGAAATTCTTAGAAATCTTCTTTTTAGCAAACTGTAGAAAGCGATCAATAATTGTTATTCGCTCTGTGAATCATCGTACATCAGACTGATGAGCTAAAAGGACAATATACTTCAAATTAGACTATTTTTAACTTATGATAAAAAATAAGTTGAAAATTGAAAACCTTTCTGCTTGTACCTGAATGAATGGGCAGGCAGGAATACCTGCTGCATTATCAAACAGTCAAACCATAGACAACTGAAATTCAGTGATTGTGAATTCTCCTTTGTTAAAACTCCTTAAGTTTTAACGAAAACATCTTCATCACATGTATCGTAGGAAAAAAGGTCAAAAGCAAAATTTTAGATTCAATTCAGGCAACACCAAAATTTTTTTAGCGTTTGTACCCTGTATCTTTTTCGAAAAATTTGATTTGTTCCATTTAAAACAAAAACTACTTTATTTATAAAAATTACTAGAACACAGTTGTGCCTTTCAACAAATTCTCTCGATTTTCATGTGGTTTTCAAATGCAGGAGAAATTTTCAGAAATCTCCTTTTTAGTAAATTTTAGAAAGCGATCGATAATTCTTATTCGCTTTACGAATCTTTGTACATCAAACCGATGAGTGAAGGACAATATCTCTTAAATCAGACTATTTTTAACCTAAAATAAAAAATTTTTTAAAAATTGAAAAACTTTTTGCTTGTACCATAATGAATGGGAAGGTAGGTATACCAGCTGTATTTTAATACAGCAGGTATACCTGCTATTGCCTTTCTCCATATTGCTTGCTTTCTTCAAGTCATAAAATTAACACCTAAGTGCGATAAGTCATGAATGTCTGTCCTCCAACAATGTGTCCATAAGTGGCGAGTCGAAATTTTATAGTCGTCTCTGAACAACGAACTGCAAATAGCAGTAAAATTAAAATAAAAGTCACTAAATGATATTGGGAAATAGGCTCAGAAGTAGGTATGTCAATACCAGTTACATCAAAAATAATACTTCAAATTCAGCTTCAATATCAAGGTCGAAAAAATACAAACAAAATCTATTTTTCCATATTTTCATATTTCTGTGAATATTATGATAGTCAATCATTTTGCAATCACTTTAGATAAGGGCACTCACCTTGCAAGCATCTGATAAATATTTATACATTTTATCAATGACCATAACGCATACTATTCTAATTTAAAGACAGATTTGGCAAAATCCCAATTCTACCAAGAAATAAATGTAATATAAATAATTAATAAATCCAAAAATATTACGATTTTCAGGTAAGTCCAACAGAAATTTGATCCGTTCAAGTGAAGTATTGCATTCTCGACCAAATGAATGCATTGGAATAGTTAGGTTTTGAATTAAAAAAAAAATAATAATTTTTAATCAAAAACGATTTTTTAAAAAAATAGTTAAATTTTTCACCAAGATGAAGAATCATTTAAAAAGATCAATCATCGACCAGCAATGTATTTTTTATCTGAAACCATAAATCTTTAACAAAAATTCATTTTCAACAAAAAAGATCAATTTTCAATTCAAAATAATTAATTTTGTACCAAAAAAGAGAAATTTTCAACAAAATATTTTAATTTTCAATTATATAGTTGAATTTTCAAATAAAAAAAAAATTCTAACTAAGAATAGAATAGTTATATTTTTAGTTTAAAAAATTAATTTTTATCCAAACAAATTTTATCAAGTAATCAGTTGAATTTTTAATGCAAAGAAAAGAATTTTTAACTAAAATAAGAAATTTACTACGAAGAGTATAAATTTTTAACCAAACAGTTGTATTTTCAACTTAGATTTTTAATTTCTAACCAAATAGTAAAATTTTCAAGCAAAGATAAATTTTTGATTAAAATGATAAATCTTCAACGAACAAAAAATTATTTTTTTAACAAAAAGTAAAATTATAAAACGAAAATATGAATTTTCAACGAAGGAGATTAATTTTCTACGAAAAAGACGCATTTTCAGCTAAATAAATAAATTTTTAACAAAATAGTTTAATTTTTATCTAAACATGATAAATTTTCAATCCTATCTTCTACCATTAAAGACAAAGTTTCATGTAATTAGTTCAATTTTCAAGTTAAAAAATAAATTTCAAACTAAACTGACTAATCTTTTACAAAAAAAAATGAATTTTGAACCAAATACTTGAGTTTTCCATCAAAAGGGTGAAATTTTAACCTAGATTAATTTTAAACCATGAATGGAACAGCAAAATTCTTAGTTAATAAATTTATTCAAAAACAAAGTTTCAAATTAAAAAGTTAACTTCTTAACTAAGCAATTGAAGCTTAAATAACAACAAAAATTTTAACAAAATAGATAAATCTTTAACCGAAAAAATGAAGTTTTGACTAAAAAGACAAATCTTTAAAAACAAAAATAAATACTGAATCAAATAGATAAAATTTCAACTAAAGATAAATTTTTCACAAAGAAAAATGTTAAAAAAACGGAATAGCTGAAACTTCAGTTTAAAAATTAATTTAAGAATGAGGAATTTTCAACAAAATATTCAAATTTTCAGCCAGAGAGTTGAATTTTTTTAACAGAAAAATTATATTTTGTACCAAAAAGACAAATTTCTAACAATATGCGTAAATTTTTATCTGAAATGACAAATTTTCAACAAAAAAGTGATTTTTTTAGAAAATAGTTTAATTTTCAACTAAAGGATAAATTTTAGACAAAGAAAATTAATTTTTTTACTGAAAAGATTAATTTTTAAATAAGAAAATTAATTTTCTACTAGAGAAAACAAAATTTCAACAAAAAACGTAAATTTTAACCAAATAGTTAAATTTCCAATAAAAAAGGATAAATTTTGAACCAAAAACGGAATATTTACATTTTCAGTCAAAATAAATTAATTTTCAACCAAAAAAACAAACATTTTTAAACAAAATCGAGAAATTTTCAGGCAAAGAAAGGAAGTTTCGACTAAAATAATAAATCTGCAGCAAAGAAAATGTTTTTTTAACAGAATTGTTTAATTTTTAACTAATAAAAGCAATTTTTTATCAAAATGACTAATCTTTAATAAAAAAAATTAACTTTAAACCACTTAGCTACATTTTCAACCAGAGACAAATTTTCAAAAAAATACGAGAATTTTGAACCAAATAATAAATTTTCAACTATAGATGAATTTTCACTCAAATTATAAACCTTCGACACAAAAAAAAAACATTTTCGACATAAGAGTTAGATTTGTAGCCATAATGTTGAATCCAGAGATGAATTTGTAACTGAAATGATGAATCTTCAACAATAACAAAAGAACACATTCTTGAACAAGAAGTTTAATTTTCAAGTTAATAAATGAATTTTCAACTAAAATCACGAATCTAAACCAAAAAATGAATTTTGAACCAAGTAATTGAATTTTTCATCAAAAAGATAAATTTTTACCCAAAAAATTTAATTTTCAACTAATTAGATGATTTTTCAACTAAGTTGATTAATTCTATACCAAAAAAGGCGAATTTTTATCAGAATACATAAATTTTTCACCAACTGATAGAATTTTCACCTGAAAAAGATTCACTTTTACTTAAAAAAATTAATGTTTAGCCAAAAAAAGCATTTTCCTTAAAATAGTTTAATTTTTAATTAGAGAAATAAAAATCAACTGAAATGACAAATCTTTAACCAAGAAAATTGATTTTGTACCACAAGGAAATGAATTTTCTACGAGAAACACGAGTTTTAAACAAAATAACTGGATTTCGAGCTAAAATGACGAATCTTCAACCAATAAAATTAATTTTAAGCCAAGCAATTCAATTTTTATAGATGAAGATGAATTGTCAACCAAGAAGATTTTTTTTTTTTCAAAAAAGACGATTTTCAAAAAAATACATTAATTTTCAGCCAGGGGTGAATCTTCAACCAATATAATTAATTTTCAACAACAAAAAAAAAACATTTTTCGACAAAAAATTTCAATTTTGAACTGAAGAAATAGATTTTCAATAAAAATGAGGAATCTTCAACCAAAAAAATAAATTTTGAACCAAGTAGTTTATTTTTCACCCAAAAGATTAATTATTGATCAGAAATTACTTTTTAACTAAAATTATAAATCTTCAACAAGAAACCATTTTTGGAAAAAATTAAAATTTTCCACTATAATAACGAATCTTCAAACAAGAAAATGAATTTTGAACCAAGTAGTTGAATTTTTTACCAAAAAGATCAATCTTCAATCAGAAATAAATTTTCAACTAAAATTATGAATCTTCAACAAAAAACCATTTTGGTAAAAAATTAAAATTTTTTAATATAATGACGAATCTTCAAAGAACAAAATAAATTTTCAACCAAGTAGTAAAATTTGTAACCCAAAAAAAGAATTTAAAAATGAAACTATTATTTTTCTACTAAAAATACAGATTTTCAACAAAATAGATGAACTTTCGACCAGAAACAAATTTTCAACTAAATTATGAATCTTCATGAAAACAGCATTTTACGACAACAAATTTTAATTTTTAACTAAGATAATAAATTTTGAACCAAGTAGTTAAATTTTCAGCCCTGAAGAAGAATTTTCATCTAAAAAGATTAATTTTCTACAAAAAATACAAATTTTTAACCAAATAGTGGAAGTTTTACCTAAAAACAATTAATTTTTAAGTGAAAAAATTAGCCTCAAACCCAAAAAAAGGATTTTTGACAGAAAAGTTAAATTTTCAACTAAAGGAGTCTTCAACTAATAAAATGAATTTAAACCAAAAAGTTAAACTTGCAACCAGTGATGAATTTTTAACAAGAAAAAGCATTTTCGACAAAAATGTTAAATTTTCAACTAAAAAAATTATTTTTTTAATAAAGAAAAAAATTTTCAACCATAGAAATTACTTTTTATTAAAAATGACAAATCTTCAACTAAATAAAATGAACTTTGAACCGAGTAATTGACTTTTCAACTAAAAAGATTAACTTTAACCAAAAAATTTAATTTTCAATTAAGACTGTGAATTTTCATCAAAATAAAGAATTTTGACAAAATTGTTAAATTTTTACCTAAATTAATTCATTTTTAATTGAAATGACGAATCTTTTACCAAAAAAATAAATTTTGAAGCAAGAAGTTGAATTTTTAACTAAAGAGATGAATTTTAGAATAAAAAGATTTTTCTTACTGAAAAATTAAATAGTTTAACAAAATATATTAATTTTCAATGAAATAGATAATTTTTAAAACAAAAAATTATATTTTAAAAAAAAAAAAAAAAAAAAAAAAAATTTCAGCAAAATACACGAATTTTGAACCTGTGGTAAAATTTTTACTATAAAGAACAATTTTCAAAAAAAAAATAATCTTTAACAAAAAAATCATTTCCGATAAATTAGTTAAATCTTCAACTAAAAAATGAGTTTTTAATTAATAGAAAAAAGCTTCAAATGAGAAAATCAATTGTGAACTAAGTTTTTAAATTTTCAACCAAAAAGTTAATTTTTTAAGAAAAAAGAATAATTATAAACAATATACATGAATTTTCAGACGAATTGTGGAATTTTTCTAAAAAAATTAATTTTTAGTTAAAAAAAAAAATTTTTACCAAAAAAAGGATTTTTAGAAAATAGTTAAATTTTCAACTTATAAGAAAAGGCATTTTTGACTAAAATAAAGAATCTTTAAGCAAGAAAATCAATTTTTGGAACTAAATATATCACTTTTAGCCAAAAAATTAAACTTCTATACAAAAGAAAAATTAATTTTCTACCAAAGAAGATGAACTTTCAGCAAAATACATGAATTTTTAAGTAAATGGTAGAATTTTTACCAAAAAGACCAATTTTTAGTTTAAAAAATTAATCTTAAAAAAAAATTTTTTCGATAAAATGTCCAAATTTTAAACCAAAAAGATGATTTTGTAATTAATAAAATAAATTTTTAACCAAGTATTTGAATTTTCAATCAATTTCAGACAAATTTATAAAATATAAGTAAATTAGAACAGTACTTAAAGTTTTAACCAAAAAGGTGAATTTTTTAAAAATATATAAATTTTCAATAAAATAGTTAAAATTTTAACTACATAGAGAAGATAAGTTTTTAACAAAGACGATTATCTTTCAAACAAATAGAGAAATTTTTAACCAAGGCAATGGATTTTCAAGAAGAAAAAGCATTCTCGCTAAAAATTTTAAATTCTTAACTAAAGAAATTGATTAATTTAATTAAAATCGTGAATCTTTAACCCAAGAAAATGAACTTTGAACTAACTAATTTATTAAAAAAAAAAGATTAAATTTCACCCAAAAAATTTAATAGTTTAACCAAGATTATGAATTTTCAAAAAGAAAAACAAACATTTTGGACAAAAAATTGGTGAATTTTCAACTTAAAAAATAAATTTTCAATTAAAATGACAAATCTTCGACCGAAAATGAATTTCAAAGCAAGAAGTTGAATTTTCAACCAAAAAGAGGAATTTTAAATACAAAAAGATTTTTTTAAACAAAAAATTGAAATGTTTTTAGAAAATGTATAAATTTTTGAATAAATAGTTAAATTTTTCAACCAAAAAGGTTAATTTTTTACCCAAAAAAAAAAACGAATTTTCATTAATATACATGAATTTTAAACCAAATGGTAGAATTTTCGCTATAAAAAATTTTTGACAAAATAGTTGAATTTCCAACAGCAAAAAAATAGATTTTCAATTAAAATAAAGAAGCTTCATACAAGAAAACAAATTTTGAACTAAGTTGGTGAATATTCAACCAAAAGGTGAATTTTTAACAAAAAAGATTGATTTTATCAAAATACGTGAATTTTTATCAGATTGTAGAATATTATCTAAAAAGATCAATTTTTAGTTAATAACAATAATTTTCTACCAAAAAAGCATTTTCAAAATATAGTTAAATTTTTAACTACAAAGAAAAAGAATTAATGACGAAAATAAAGAATCTTGAACCGAGAAAATAGATTTTTTTTAACAAAATACTTAAACTTTTAACCAAATAGTTGAATTTTTATAAAAAAAGATTAATTTTGTAAAAAAAAGACAAATTTCTAGCGAAATACATACATTTTTAACCAAGTGGTAGAATTTTCATCCAAAAGATTAATTTCCAGTTTAAAAAATTAATCTTTAACAAAAAAAAAACATGTTCGATTAAATATCCAGATTTTCAACCAAAAAGATGAATTTAAAAACAAAAAGATTTCGCTTGACAAAAAATTAGAATATTCAACAAAATACATAAATTTTTAATTAAATAGATAATTTTTAAAACAAAAAGATTAATTTTTTATTAAAAAAAAAAACAAATTTTCAGCAAAATACATGAATTTTGAACATGTAGTATAATTTTCACCAAAAAGAACATTTTTCAGTTTAAAAAAATAATTTTGAACAAAAAAAGCATGTTGGACAAAATAGTTAAATCTTCAACTAAAAAAATGAATTTTCAGAAAGTAGTTGAATTTCTAACTAAAAAGAAAAATAAGATTTACTAAAATAAAGAATCTTCAACCATAAAAGTCAATTTTTTAAACAAAATATATAACTTTTAAACGAATAGTTTAAGTTCTGTACGAATAAGTTAATTTTCTACCAAAGAAGATGACTTTTTAGCAAAATGCATGATTTTTTAACAAATGTTAGAATTTTCACCTGAAAGATCAATTCTCAGTTTCAAAAATTAATCGTTAACAAAAAAAAACATTTTCAATAAAATATCTAAATTTTCAATCAATAAGATGAATTTTTAATCAAGTAAATAAATTTTTAACCAAGTATTTGAATTGTCAATCAATTTCAACTAAATTTATCAAATATTAGTAAATTAGAAGGGTAGTTAAATTTTGAACCAAAAAGGTGAATTTTTTTTAAAAATATATAAATTTTCAATAAAATAGTTCAATTTTCAACTACGTAGAAGAGATAAATTTTCAACCAAGACGATTATCTTTCGTTCAAATAGTGAAATTTTCAACCAGCTTAAAGAATTTTCAAGAAGAAAAAGCATTTTTACCAAAAATGGTAAATTCGTAACTAAAGAAATTAATTTTCAATTAAAATCGTAAATCTTGAACCAAAGAAAATTAATTTTAAACGAAGTAATTAAATTTCCAAAAAAAATGATTAAATTTCACTCAAAAAACTTCATTTTCAACAAAGATTATGAATTTTTAACAAAAAAAACAAGCATTTTAGGCAAAAAATTGGTAAATTTTCAACTAAAGAAATGAATTTTCAATTAAAATGACGAATCTTTGATCAAGAAAATAAAGTTCGAAGCAAGAAGTTGAATTTTCAACCAAAAAGAGGGATCGTAAATACAAAAAGATTTTTTTTTTAACAAAAAATTAAAACTTGAAAAAAGTGTATAAATTTTAAAATTAATCGTTAAATTTTTTAACCACAAAGTTAATTTGCTACCAAAAATAACAACGTATTTTCATTAATATACATGAATTTTGAACCAAATGGTAGAACTTTCGCTATAAAGAATTTTCGACAAAATAGTTCAATTTTCAACTAAAAAAATGGATTATCAATTAAAATAAATAAGCTGCAAACAAAAAAACAAATTTTGAACTAAGTTGGTGAACTTTCAGCAAAAAAATTTAAATTTTTAACGAAAAAGATTGATTTTAAACATTTGAACCAGATTGTAGAATTTTCTCCAAAAAGATCAATTTTTAGTTTGAAAAAATAATTTTTTACAAAAAAAAGCATTTTCAAAAAATATTTGAATTTTCAACAAAAAAGAAAAATAATTTTGGGCTAAAATAAAGAATCTTCAATCGAGAAAATAAATTTTTTTTTAACAAAGTACATTAACTTTCAACCAAATAGTTAAATTTTTATACAAAAGATTAATTTTCTATCAAAAGAGATAAATTTTCAGCAAAATACATGAATTTTTACCCAAATAGTGAAATTTTTACCAAAAGGTCAACTTTCAGTTAAAAGAGTTAATCTTTAATAAAAAAAAAAATTTTTGATAAAATATCCAGATTTTTAACTAAAAAGATGAATTTTTAATAAATAAAATAAATTTTTAACCAAGTATTTGAATGTTCAACCAAATTAAACTAAATTTACAAAATATTAGTAAATTGGAAGATTAGTTGAATTTTAAACCAAAAAGGTAAATTTCCGACAAAATACATAAATTTTCAATTAAGAAAATCAATTTTCTACAAAAAAAAATTTTTCAACTAAATGGTAGAATTTTCACTTAACAATCACTTTAAAAAATTAATCTTTAAACTTCCGAGTGCCTAGAAATTAATTTCCGTCCTGAAATACTTAATTTTAATCATAAAATACAAAATACGATGATCAATCCATCAAGCTCTCCAAAGACCAAAGATCTCAACAGCTAGATAAGGTCTAAATTCTCTCAGAATTGTTTACGCGCTCCGATGAAATTCCTGAGCGAGGCATTCAAGGATTAAAAAAAATATCTCGAGGCATTTCTTATGGAAATAAAAATGCTCCTTGACTTTGACGACTCTGTCGATGGTCGCGATCGCGAGACGATATATCTTCACTTCTTAACCCACACAGCATTAATGACACCAGCCAAGCAACGCTAGAGATGAGTATGAAAGATCAGAAGAAGAAGCAGACCGGCGAAAGTTAGGCCTCAGGCTTTATAATCCCCTCAGCCCCCCACCCCCAAACACCAACACCATCATTCCACACTTTATTCCCATCGATATGCAACAGCTTTTGATATCCGGGGAAGCTGAGAATTGGTAAAACGTGACTCTCACTGGATTATAAATTGTAAAACGGTTTATTATTAAGATTACAAGTTGAAAGAAAAAAAATTTAGGGGTATTATTTATATTTTTTACTTTATATATTTTTAACTTACAAGACTAATTTCTTACAAAAAAAGTAGAATTTTCAACAAAATACATTAATTTTCACCCTAAAAATTAAATTTTTAACCAAAAAGATGAATTTTCAAGCAAAAAAATTAATTTTCTATCCAAAAAGTAGAATTTTCAAGCAGAAATCGGATTTTTAACCAAAAAGATGATTTTTAAACCAAGAAGATTAATTTCTCACAGAAAATAGAATTTTTAACAAAATGTTTGGATTTTCAACAAAATTCACGAATTTTTATCCTAAAAAAAGTATTTTTAATCAAAAAGATAAAATTGCAACCAAAAAATTTAATTACACACAAAAAATAGAATTTTTTAAACAATGCAGGAATTTTTAACCAAAAAATCGAATATTCAACCAAAAAGATGAATTTTTAACCAAGAAATCTAATTTTCAAACAAAAAATCGAATTTTTAACCAAAAAGATGAATTTCCAACCAGGGAAATTAATTTCCGACTAAAAAAGTAGAATTTTTAAGCAAAAATCAAATTTTCAACTAAAAATATAAATTTTTTAACCAATAAGATAAATTTCTCACAAAAAGAAACAATTTTTAACAAAATGTTTGAATTTTCAACAAAATGTATAAATTTGCATCAAAAAGTATCAATTTTCCACAAAATGTATGAATTTTTAATAAAAAAATTAAATTTTCAACCAAGATGAGTTTTTAACAAGTAGATTAATTTCCTACAAACAAAATCGAATTTCCAACCAAAATGAGTTTTTAACAAGTTAATTAATTTTCTACAGGGAAATAGAATTTTTGACAAAATACATGTATTTTCACCAAAAAAATCCAATATTCAACAAAAAATATGAATTTTTAAGCAAGAAAATTAATTTTCTATCCAAAAAGTAGAATTTTCAAGCAGAAATCGGATTTCCAACTAAAAAGACGAATTTTCAACCATGAAGATTCATTTCTCACAAAAAATAAAATTTTTAACAAAATGTTTGGATTTTTAACAAAATGTACGAATTTTTATTAAAAAAA
>JAUELO010000100.1:7680995-7692770 GCA_032357855.1 Amphibolips quercusostensackenii
TAGTCGGGAAATGGGAAAGGGGTAATGATAAAAGGAAAAAGGAAATAAACAAGAAAAAGAGGAAATGATAAAGCAAAAGGGGAAGAAAAATACGGAAAAGGAAAAAGTAGAAAGGGGAAAAGTAAGAGAGAGACAGAGAAATTTCTCGATCCAGAGCCTGCCCGGTCGTGCGGGCGCCCGGTTTTGTCAATGCACTCCCGTCGCAAAAAAGTTTCACTTCAATAAAAAAAAAGAGAGAAGAAGAGAGTTAAGAGCAGGTAGGTGAAACTCGAGCGTAGTCCGTGTGACCTCTCTAAAGGTCGCAACTAAGAAGAAAGCGGTCCGATAAACTGAGCTTGGCTGTACAGAACGAGATGGTTCATCGTCTACGATTATGAGACTCCTAACGACCTTAACATAATGGCAGGCCATTTATCATTTGATTTTCAATCATACCTCGGCAAATTATTTGATGTCTGCTTGAAACTGTCATAATTAACTAATTAGGTTTGAATAAAAAATGAAAGTTTAAATGAGGAAATCACTGTAGATTTCAAAATAATATTTTCATTACCGAGCAATATCCTGCTTTTAGTTTAAATAATTTAGTTTCACTAGGCGCACGATTTTTTTTTGTCTCCAGCAATTTTTTAATTAAAATATTAAATTATAATAACATTTTTTTTCATGGTATTTATTTTTTAAAATAAGAGAAAAGAAAAACAAGGATAATATTAAAGTCAAACTTTTTTTGGGACGAGAGTAAATTTTAAAAAACGGACGACCGCACGACGGGTCGAGAAATCTCTCTCTCCCTGGCTTTTTCCCTTTCCCCTTCTCTCACTATTTAAGTCTCCCTTTTGTGCGGTGATTTGTAATGGCTCTCAAGACTTCTTTCGATACCCCCTTCCCTCTTTTTCTGTCTGCACTATCGAAACGTCACATTTTTGTTTAAAAATATTGATTTTCAACGAAAAATACTAACGTACCCTTAAGTTGTTTAAAACTGCAAGTTTAATTATTAAGGTAAAATTATTATTGTACAAAAAACTGCTTTCCGGTGATAAACAGTAGCGTACCCTATTATTGTTTAAATATTGTGAATATCTTTTAAAATTTAATGATTTTGTATTGAAAATTCCAATAATTTTCAAGGAAAAACAATAATTTAACATAACAAAAATTATTTAATCTTGTAAATCCTTTTTTAATCCTAATATTTTTTATTAAAAATTGTCGATTTCCTGCAAAAAATATCAACATAACCTAAAATTGTTCAGAAAATATAAGTATTCTTTAAAATCTAAACCAATTTCCGGTATAAAACGCTTGCACACCCAAAAATTGTGAATTTGATGATTATGAATGATAATCTGAAAAATGTTACGATTTTTTTTCAATTCCAATTTTCGACGTGAACCACTAACACAAAATAACAACAAATTTACTAAATTGTAAATCTTTTTTAAACTATAATGATTTTTGTTTATAATAATCTGTTTTCGTAAAAAGCGGTTAACATAACCTTTAATTGTTACAACAGTGTAAATCTTCTTTGAAATCTATATCGATATTTTCGTTGATAACTGTTATTTTGATCTACGATTGTACAAAATTTTTTATCTTTTTTGAAATCTAGTAATTTTTTAACAACGAAACCGATTTTCAGTGTCAAAGGCCTAAATAACCTAAAATTGTTTGAAAACGGTAAATCTTCTTTGAAATGTTTAAAATATAATTATTTTCACTGAAAATACTAAATATCTGTCGGAGAATAATAACATATTACAGCACTTCTTTTAAATCTAATTTTCTTTTCAAATAAAAATGTCGATTTGACACTATTTAATACTATTGCACAAAGAAATCATTAAATTTAAATCTATTTTTATTTAAAAATACTAATTTCAGGTGAAACGCGCCAAAATAATCTTTAGTTTAAAAAAAAAGTAAATCAAAAATTGCAAAGCTTGTTCGAAATATAATGATTTTTGTTTTAAAATATTAATTTTTTGGTAAAACGCTCACGTAACCTAAAATTGTTAAAAAATTACGGACCGTTAAAATCTAATGATTTTTAATTAAAAATATCGATTTCATGTAAATAAAAAATAACAACACCAAATAATATAAAATTTTCTAAAAAATTGGTAATATTTGAAATCTGATAATTTATTAACAAAAATATCCATTTTCGATGCAATATGCTAATACAACCTAAAAATTGTTGAGAATTTAAAATCTTGATGTTAAATAAAAAATGTCAAATTATCGAATAAATTATTAAAAATATTATACATACATGTATAATGTATAATATTATGTTATTGATTTTCGCTAAAAATCATTAACAAAAAAAAATTTGAATAGAAAATCAAAGTTTCGAAAAAAAAGTTACATTTCCTAAAAATATAAGGTTATGTAAGTTTTTTCTCTCAAAATGATCTTCTTTTAGCAAAAACTATTAGATTTTAAAGTCTTATAATTTATGAACAATTGCAGGTTACGTTAACATTCTGCAAAAAAATTAGTATTTCAAAACAAAAATCATCAGATTTCAAAAAAGGTTTGCAATTAAAAACAATTTTTGGTCATATTATGCAAGTAGTTTCCGTAAGGTTTTTTTGTGTTTTTTTTAATAAAAAACTGTTATATTTAAAAAAATATTTATAATTTTTCAACAACTTTAGGTCATTTCGGCGTTCTTACCTGAAATTTATATTTGTAATTAAAAATTATTAAATTTTAAAGAAGTTTCATAATTTTTAAACAATTTCAGCCTAGTTTTTTGTTTTAAATAAAAAAATTAGCATTTTCATACAATAATTATTATAATTTGAACAAGATTTAGAACATTGAAAATTTTTAGATAATGTTACTGTTTTTTGTCGAAAATAAGTATTTTTAGTACAAAAAAATTATATTTTAAACATTATAAAGAAGATTTACAATTTTTTTACAATTTCAGCTTGTGTTTGCGTTTGTCACCGAAAATCGGTTCTTTTGTAAAAAATCACTAAATTACAAAGATTGACAATTTTGAAACAATTTAAGGTTATGTTGAATATTTTTACTGGAAACCGAACATTTTGAATTAAGTCAATTAACTTTTACAAAAATATTCACAATTTGGTAAAATTTGCTGTTATTTTTAGTTGCTGTTTTTCTTCAGAAATTGGTACTTTATTTTTTTTAAATCAATAGATTTTTTAGATTATTTTCAGTCTATTCAGATTACAATTCAAAATTATTAAATTCACATTTTTAAGCTTTTGTAGTTTAATACCGGAAATTGGTATGGATTTCGAGAAGAATAAAATTTTCAAATCGGTCATTTTTGACACAAAAATGAGGCTCAAGGTTACACTATCGTAATATTTTTCGCCTGAAATTGCTATTGTTAATGAAAAATAATGATTGTCAAAGAATATTCACAAATACTAAACAATAATAGGGTGCGGAAGCATTTTTCACCGAAGATCATTTATTTCAAACAAAAATTTTTTTACTTTAAAAATTAAACTTAAAATTTTGAAGAACCCTGGGCTATGTTAATGTTTCTTGTCGAAAATTGTTATAAATTTAAAAAAAAGATGTACAATTATAAAACAATTCATGGTTGCGTTATCATTTTTTTTGCAAAATCGGTTATTTTAAATAAAAATAATTAGTTAAAAAAAAAAGTAAACTAATAATTTTGTATAACTTTAGGTTACGTTAGTGTTTTTTGTCAGAAATGATTATGAGGTTCAAAAAAGATTTACCATATTTGTGACCATTTTTTTGTATTATGATTTTCCACCATTTCTTATTATTTTTCATTTTCAATTAAAAAAATTAAACTTATGTTTGTTAACGATTTTAGGTTACGCAAGTGTTTTTCGTTCAAAATTGCTGTAGATGTAGATGAAAATTTATAATTTTGGAACAACTTTTTACATTCTATCATTTTTCATCGGAAATCAGTTTTTCAAAAAAAAATTAATTGATTTTTTTAATTAAACTTACGATTTTAAACAATTTTAGGTTATGTAGATGTTTTTCGTTAGAAATTGTTATAGAGTTCGGAAATAATTTACAATTTTTTATTGCCTTATCATTTTTTACTAGAAATCGCTTATTTTAAACATCAACAATTTGACTTTAAAAATTAAACTTACAATTCTGTACAACTTCAGGTTATCTTAGTCTTTTTCATTGAAAATGGTTATAGAGTTAACAGAAGGCTTACCATGTTTTTTAACAATGTTTAACTGTCTTATTATTTTTCACCGAAAATCTTTTTTTTTCTAAACAATACATTTTTTGACTTCGACAGTTAAACTTACAATTTTGAACAATTTTAGGTTATGTTAATGTTTTTCTGTCGGAAATTGTTAAAGATTGAAAAAAAGATTTACAATTTTAAAACAATGTATGGTGGCGTTATTATTTCTCCCTGCAAAATCCGTTATTTTAGACAAAAATAATTAACTTTAAAAATTAAACTAATAATTTTGTACAACTTTATGTTACGTTAGCGTTTTTTGTCGGAAATGCTTATAGAGTTAAAAAAAGATTTACAATATTTGTGACTATTTTTTTGTGTTATCATTTTTCAGCATTTTTAATTATTTTTTAATTTTTATTAAAAAAATTAAACTTATGTTTTTTTAAACGATTTTAGGTTATGTAAGTGTTTTTCTTTTGAAATTGTTATAGTTTGAAAAGAAAATTTACAATTTTGGAACAACTTTTTTATTGTCTTATCATTTTTCACGGCAAATTGGTTATTTTAAACCAGAATCATTTGATCTTTTAATTAAACTTACGATTTTGAACAATTTTAGGTTATGTATGTGTTTTTCGTTAGTAATTGTTATAAGGTTAAAAGATGATTTGCAATTGTTTATTGTCTTATCATTTTTCACCGAAAATCGGTTATTTTGAACAAAAATAATTTGACTTTAAGAATCAAACTTACAATTTTGTACATTTTCAGGTTATGGTAGTCTTTTTAATTGAAAATAGTTATAGAGTTAAGAGATGGTTTACAATTTTTTAACGATGTTTGACTGTCTTATTTTTTTTCACCGGAAATCTTTTTTTTTCTAAACAGAACATATTTGACTTCAACAGATAAACTTACAATTTTGAACAACTTAAGGTTATGTTAATTTTTTTTGCCTAAAATTGTTATAGATTGAAAGGAAGATTTACAATTTCGACACAATTTATGGTGGCATTATCATTTTTCACCGCAAAATCGGTTATTTTAAACAAAAATTATTGAGTTAAAATTGAACTAACAATTTAAAAAATTTTAGGTTACGTTAGCGTTTTTGTTTTATAATTATAGAGTTAAAAGAAGATTTACAATATTTGCGACAATTTTGGTTTGCGTTATCATTTTTTACCGGAAATCGGTTACTTCAAACGAAAATCATTTTATATTAAAAATTAAACTTATGTTTTTAAACGATTTTAGGTTATGTAAGTGTTTTTCTTTCAAAATTATTATAGATTGAAAAGAAAATTTACAATTTTGAAACAACTTTTTTATTGTCTCATTATTTTTCACGGAATATCGGTTATTCCAAACCAGAATCATTTGATTTTTCAAATCAAACTTACGATTTCAAACAATTTTAGGTTATGTAAGTGTTTTTCGATGGAAATTGTCATAGAGTTAACATAAGATTTACAATTTTCTATTATCTTATCATTTTTCTTTGGAAGTCAGTTATTCTCAACAACAATAATTTGACTTAAAAAACTAATCTTACAATTTTGTACAACTTTACGTTATGTTAGTGTTTCTTGTCGGAAAAGGTTATTGAGTTAAAAGAAGGTTCACAATTCCTAAATAATTTTTTATTGTTTAATTATTTCCCACCCGAAATAGTTTTTTTAAAGGGACATTTCTTGATTTAAAAATGAATTCTACAATTTTGGAAAAATTAAGATTATGTTAGTTTTTTTCGTTCGAAATTTTTAAAGATTTTAAATAAATTTTACCTTTTTAAATCATTTTTCTGTTGTTTTATAATATTTTCCTGGCAATCGGTTATTTTAAGCTGACACCTTTTGATTTAAAGAATAAATTTTTCCCTAATTACTAAAAATGTTGTCCTTTCTCTACTTATCTATTATTTTTTGTAATAGATACTTATATATACAAAAAATTTTGTATTAATTTTATATTTTATTAAAAAAATTACATGAGACTTACTGTGAATCACTTTCCTGTTGTGATAGGAGACGCAACATTTTTGGGCGTCGTCAGATAATAATTACTGTGTGTAAAAAATTATAGTAAACATTGCTTCATAAAATAACATCCAAAAAGGCTTTAAAAAAATGCATGCCTGCGAGCTAGATGTTTTAAAAAATCCTCAACTTTAAAATCAGGAAGCAGCAAAATTTACATTTTTCAAACTTTGACAATTTCAAATGCAAATTTGTAGTGTTGAATTTTAAAAAAAATAGCAAGATACAATTTTATGCAAATGAACTGTTCAACTAAATGATTTTTTTATGATTGAAGAATAAAATTTTTTTATTTAAAAAAGTGTTCCTATTGGTCAATTTCCCTCTTCACTTAATTTAGATTTTATTAATGTTGCATCTAAAATTTCTTCAGCTTGAGCCTAAACAAATATAAGATAATTTTGATTTTTCTGAAAAAAATTGTTTTTTCTATTCAGGAATAGATTTTTTAAAATTTTTTTGGCGATTTCCGAACATTTCAAACACCATGAAAAAAAATTTTGGGTCAGATATATTCAACTTTTTCTAAAAAAATGGCAAATTAACTTTTTCAAATTTTTACAATTCATAATTTTTATTTTAAAAATAAGAGCAGAAGATTTCGATGTACATTTCAAATTTTAAATTCAAATTCGTACAATTTAAAAATTTTCTATTTGCAGACTGCAGAATTAACAAATCTAATATTGTCTTGATAGTAAATTACGATTTTCTGAATTTCATTCGCGCAAAGTTTGAAATCAATAAATTCTAAACGAAGCTGAAATAACATTTTTGAATTTCAAAATTTCGGATTTTAATAATTTGTTAATATATGCAAATTTTTAAGTGGTAAATATTTAAAGCGGTGATTTCAAATATATAAACTTCAAAAATATTTAAACTAAAACAGAATTTTATGACTAAACATTAAACAATAATAAAAAAATACTTCCTAATTTTTGATTTTTTTTACAATGACCCTTAAAAAGTTAACTTTAAAAAAAATAGTTTGGTAAAAAAAATATAACTTTTCAACTAAAAATGGAATGATTCAGTTTTTAATTTATTTCAAATAAATGGTGTTTTGTTAATATAAAAATTGTTTTATAATTTAAAACAACTTTTTCTAATTTTAGAGTTATTTTTGTTTATAGATTTGAAGAATTGTGTTCAGAAAATGGTTTTTTCAATTTTAAAGAAGTAGTTGCATTTTAACCAAATAAGGTAAAATTTTATCGAAATGTTTGAAAATCTACGTATTGTTCAAGATTTTTAGATTCCAAATTATTGGAAAATTTTTGTTCTGCTTCTTGGTATCTCTTAGGCTCCCTCGATTTTTTTAATAATATTCTGTAATCTTGCGAAATAAAAAAATTTCTTTAAAAACGTTCAAGTTTTTTTTCAAAATTGTAGGAAATTATAAAAAATTTTTTTTAAATTTCACATGAAATTGGATCTTCAAAATACAAATTATTGAAAATTTTCCCAGAAATCTTCTAAAAATTTTTCAATTTTTTTAAAACGTTTTAAATTTCAAAAGAAGCTGTTTTCGAAATCGGAAAAAAACCAAAATTTTTTTTTAATTGTATAAAATTTTTTTCAGTCTGGAATTATATTTGAAACTATTCAAAACTTATATAATTTGCCTAAGCTCACAGGAATTTTTTTTAAAAATGTATAATATTAAATAATTTGAATAATTTGCTTCAAAATCTTCTCTTTTTTTGTAATTATTTTGGAAATCTTTTCTCACTTCAGATTATGTTTTATTTTTCTTAATTTATAAATTTTCTAAAAATAATTTTAATTTTTTTGCAAAAAATAATAAGAAACTCATTATAGGAAAATAAAAATTTTTTCACGATATTTTTATAAATCTTTTCAAATATTTGGCATTATTTTTCAAAAAATAATTCGAAATAAGAACTTCTTTTCAAGTTTTTTTTGTTCGAAACATTTTAAATTTCTTGAAAAGCTATATCTACAATGTGTTTTGAATTGTGAAAAACCTTCCAGGTTTTGAATTATATTTTTATCATTTTGAAACTTCTAAATGTCGCCCAAACTTATTTTAATGTTTTTAAATTCTGACATTATGCAATATTGAAAATTTTTCTTTGAAATCCTTTGCATTCTTTTTCAAAATTTCATAGAATCATTAAAATATACTTTTTTTATTTTTTCAAAAATCTTAAAAATAAAAGAATATTAAAAAATTTTCCAAAAATCTTCAGAAAATGTGTTTATTTTTTTGGAACGTTTGAAATTTCTAAAAAGCTACTGTTTTCGGAATCTGCAAAAATCTACAATGCGTTTCAAATTGTAAGAAATCTTTTTAAGTTTTAAATTGTATTCTAATCTTTTTAAAACTTATAAATGTCACCCAAATTCACTCAAATTTTTTAAATTCTGTAACCTTGCAAGATTGACCAGTTTTGATCAAAATATTTGACATTCTTTTTTGCAATTTAAGTAAATCATTTTAACTTTTCTTTAAAATTCACGTTAAATTCATTCTTTAAAACAAAAAAGTATCGAAAATTTTCTCAAGAATCTTAAGAAAATTTTTTTATTTGCATTTTGCAATTTTTAAAAAATTCTAAATGTCGCCCAAGCTTATGCGAATTTTTTTAAATTTTGTAATTTGGCAAAATTTAACATTTTTTCAAAACATTTTACATTGTTTTTAAAATTTTTGGAAATCATTTGAAATTTCATTCAATTTTTACATTAAATTCATTCTATAAAATAAAAAATTATTAAAAATTTTCTTAGAAATCTTTATAAAATTTGTTTATTTTCTTTAAACATTTCGAATTTTTTGAAAAGCTATATCTACAATGTGTTTTAAATAGTAAAAAACCTTGTAAGTTTTAAATTATATTTTAATCTTTTCAAAACTTCTGAATGTCGCCTAAACTTATTAGAATGTTTTAATATTCTGTCATCTTGCGAAAATAAAATTTTTTCTTCGAAATCTTTTACATTCTTTTTTAAAATTATACAGTCATTTGAAATCTTTTTTCATTTTCTAAAAAATCTTGAAAATAAAAATTATCGAAAATTTTTTCAAGAATCTTCAGAAAATTTGTTCATTTTCTTGAAACGTTTTAAATTTCTTAAAACAACTTTTAAATATCGCCCAAACTTACATGACTTTTTTTACATTCTGAAGTTTTGCGAAATTGAAAATTTTTGTTTTAAATGTTTGACATGGTTTTTCGAAATTTTTAGGAAATCATTTCAAATCTTTTTTAATTTTTGCGTAAAATTGATTTCTCAATATAAAAAATTATCAAAAATTTTTCCAAGAATCTTTGGAAAATTTGTTTATTTTTTTGAAACATTTAAAATTTATCAAAAAGCTGTTGTTTTCGAAATCTCTAAAATCTACAATGTGTTTTAAATTGTAAAAAATCTTCTGAGTTTTATATTGTATTTTTATATTTTCAGAACTTCTAAATGTCGCCCAAACTCACTTTAATTTTTCTTAAATTATTTAATTTTGCAAAATTGAATATTTTTCTTTAAAATATTTTACATTCTTTTTCGCAATTTTTGGAAATCATTATAAATCTATTCTAATTTTTACGTAAAATCTACCAAAATCTACAATGTTTTTTTAATTGTAAAAGACCATTTAAGTTTTAAATGATATTTTGATCTTTTCAAAACTTTTAAATGTCGCCTAAACATATTTGTTTTTTTTTTTTGTAAATTCTTGTAATTTTGCAAAATCAAGCATTTCTCTTTGAAACCTTTTACATTCTTTTTTAAAAGGTTAGGAAATTATCTTATATTTTTTAAAAATAATTTTTACATTGAATTCATTCTATAGAATTAAAAATTATTGAAAATTTTCTTAAGAATCTTCAGAAAATTTTTTTAGTTTCTTATAACGTTTTAAATTTCTTAAAAAGAAATTTGTAGAAATCATAAATCAAAAGATATTATATAATAATATCAAATTACTTAAAAAATTTTACTAAATGAATTCAATGTAATTAAAATTAATATTTAAAGAATGAAATAAAAAATCTTTTTTTTCCTCAGGTAGATGAAGTATTTTGATTGATTCAACAAAAAAGTTTAGTTGGGCCAATCAAATATTTTGTTGTCTCTACCAAAACTTTTTGCATTCAACCATCATCTAAATTTTAAAAAAGTTTTTTTTTCTTCAAGAAATTTTTTTTTGCGTGCACTACCGAAAATATTTTAACAGGTGTTCTACTCGTCAGATTCCAAGATAAAAAGTGGCCTTCCAAGCTTCAAACGTCTCATTTATCAGACAATAATAAAGTACCATCATCGGCAAATTTATTAAATTAAATAAAAATCTTGAAGCACTCATTTTTTTGGGTCAAGATTATTAATACCTCTCGGAAGGGAATTTGACTCCTCATTATTTTTATTCTTGGAATAAATTAAGGCTGGGTGTGTCCTTAAAAGTACTCTCATGGAAATAAATGGTTTTAAAAATAAATGAGAGTGTAAAAATGCTTTCGCTGAAGCAAATAAATTGGATGCGATGCTAAAGAAGTTAGCACATACATATACGCAATATGGTATGTGCATTCGCACAAATACCAAATAAGTATCTCAATTACGTGCACGCTGACCCAGCAGGGTTACTTTCACTGATAATCCAGTGGCGACTTTTTCGTACAAGTATTTTGTTAAAGGTCCGGCAGGTTTCACGCTGATGTAAGTGAAGACGAGGTACGGTTACTTCCGGCATTCGGAAAACACGGGATAAGTACAACGCACGCAGATGCAACATTAATGCAAACTTTATCGTCTTCTCAGAAAAGTATTTGTCTTGCATTTAAAAAACCAAACTTCAGTTTTTTTTCGTTTGTAAACAAAAATAATTACAAAATAATGAAAATCATATTATTTTAAATTAAATCAAATTTTTTTAAATTAAAGGATAATTTTAATTGGAACAAAAATTTTTTATTGGAATGAAACGGAAAATTAAACTGTTAAATTTTTTGTTAGAAATTTTTTTTTGTAGTTAAAAATGATTGATTTTGGTCAAAATTCAACAAACAGAAATAACCTCAAAGTAAAGAAAATCATTTTATGTTAAAGAAAAATTTTTATACATGCAGAAATCTATTCCTTTGAACCATTTCTAATCATATTACATATCTTTGGATGAAAGGAAATCCAACTCTTTAAGTTGAAACTTAAACATTTTGGTTAAAAGTTAACAGACAGAAATAACTTCAAAGTAAAGAAAATCACTTTATATTTAAGAAAATTCTTCAAAGAAACAAAAAACCGTTCTTTTGAGCCAAAGTCAATCATATTATATTTCTTTGGCTTAAATTAAATTTAACTATTCTAGTTGAAAAATTATACGTTTTGGTTAAAAGTTTACAAACAGAAATAACTTCACAGTGAAAAAAATCATTTTATATTAAAGAAAAATTTTCATTGAAACAAAAAACCGTTTTTTTTTAGCCAAATTGAATCATATTACATTTCCTTGAATAAGAGAAAATTTCACTTTTCTAGTTGAAAATTATAGAATTTGCTTAAAAGTTAACTAACAGAAAT
>JAUELO010000100.1:7692870-7706899 GCA_032357855.1 Amphibolips quercusostensackenii
GAAAATCATTTTATATTTTTAAAAAATTTGCATAGAAACCAAAAACTAATCCCTTAAGCCAGATACAATCATATTATATTTCTCTGGATAAAATAATATTTAACTTTTCTAGTTAAAAATTATACGTTTTGGTGAGAAGTTCACAAACAGAAATAACTTTGAAGTAAAGAAAATTATGTTATATCCAAGCAGAAAAATTTTCATAGAAACAAAAAAATATTCCCTTAAGCCAAATGAAATAATATTACATTTCTTTGGATAAAAAGAAATTTAACTCTTCTAGTTGAAAATTATACGTTTTGGTTAAAATTTAACAAATACAAATAAATTTGAAGTAAAGAAAATCATTTCAAATTGAAGAAAAATTTCCATTGACACAAAAAACTATTTCTTCGTGCCATATTCAGTCATATTAAATTTCTTTAAATAGAAGTAAATTTAACTGTTCTGTTTGAAAAATATATGTTTTGTTTAAAATTAACAAACAGAAATAACTTCAAAGAAAAGAAAATTATTTCATATAAAAAAATAGTCATTTAAACAAAAAACTATATTTTTTCACAATTTAATCATATTACATTTCTTTAAATTGAAGGAATTTTTAACCTCACTATCTAAAAATTATACGTTTCGGTAATAAAGTCATGTAGAGAAATAAATTTAAAGTGAAGAAAATAATTTTTTATTAAAGAAAAATTTTCATTAAAACAAAAAACCGTTCCTTCGAGACAAATTCAATTATATTACATTTCTTTAGATGAAAGTAAACTTAACTTTTTCAGTTAAAAGTTATATGCATGGTTATAATCAACAAATAGAAATAACTTTAAAGTGAAGCAAATCATTTTCAAATAAAAAAGTTTCATAGTACCAAAAAACTATTTCTTTGAGCTAAATTTAATCATGTAATATTTCTTTGAATTAATTTAAATTAAAACTTTCTAGTTGAAAATTATTCGCTCTGGTTAAAATAACCTTAAAGTGAAAAAAATGTTTTTTTTTTTTTTATTTTCATTGAAACAAAAAAACTGTTCCTTTGAGCCAAATTCAATCATATTACATTTCTTTGGACGTAAGTAAATTTGAATTTTCTAGTTGAAAATAATATGTTCTGGTTAAAATTAACAAACAGAAATAACTTTGAAGTAAAGAAAATTATTTTATATTAAAAAAAAATTTTCATAGAAACAAAAAAATATTCCTTTGAGCCAAAGTTCATCATATTATATTTCTTTGGATAAAAAGAAATTTAACCTTACTATTTCACAATTATAAGTTTCGGTTGAAAGTTAGCAAACAGAAATAAGTTTAAAGTAAAGAAAATCATTTCATATTTAAAAAAAATTATCATACAAACAAAAAACTATTCATTTGAGCCAAATTTAATTATATTACATTTCTTCGGAGTAAAGAAAATTGAACTCTTCTAGTCAAAAATTATGCGTTTTGGAAAAAACTTTACAAGCAAAAATATCTTTAAAGAAAAGAAAATCATTTTACATTAAAGAAAAATTTCCATTGAAACAAAACACCGTTTCTTCGAGCCAAATTCAGTCATACAAAATTTCTTTGGATAGAAGTAGATTTAGCTTTTCTAGGCAAAAGCTATATGCTTTGATTAAAATTAAAAAACAAAAATAACTTTAAGTTGAAGCAAATCATTTTAAAATGAAAAAGTTGCATTGTAACAAAAAACCATTCCTTTAAGCCAAATTTAATCATATTACATTTTTTTGGTTTATTTCAAATTTAAATTTTCTAGTTAAAAATTATACGCTTTGGTTAAAAGTTCACAAACAAAAATAACTACAAAGTTAAAAAAATGATTTTATATTTTAAAAAATTTTTTATTTAAACAAAAAAAAAGCGTTTCTTTGAGCCGAATTCAATCATATTACATTTCTTTATATGGAAGTTAATTCAACTATTATACTAGTTGAAAATTATATGTTCTGGTTAAAATTAACAAACAAAAATAACTTCAAAGTGAAAAAAATTACTTTACATTGAACAAAAATTTTTATTGAAACAAAAAACCGTTCCTTTAAGCTAAATTCAATCATATTACATTTCTTTGGGTGAAAGTGAATTAACCTATTCTAGTTAGAAATCATACGTTTTAGTTGAAATTAACAAACAGAAATAGCTTCAAAGTGAAAAAAAATCACTTTATATTGAACAAAAATTTTCATAGAAACAAAAAACCGTTTTTTTGAGCCAAAGTCAATCATATTAGATTTCCTTGAATGTCAAAAAATTTGAATTGTTAGTTAAAAATCATACGTTTTAGTTAAAATTAACAAACGAAAATAACTTTCAAGAGAAGAAAATTATTTTACTTTGAAGAAAAATTTTCAAAGAAACCAAAAACTAGTCCCTTAAGCCAAATTCAATCATATTATATTTCTTTGCATAAAATTAAATTTAAGTTTTCCAGTTAAAAATTATACAGTTTGTTCAAAAGTTTACAAACAGAAATAACTATTAAGTGTAGAAAATCATTTTATATTGAAGAAAAATTTTTATTCAAACAAAAAACCATTTTCAACCAAATTCAATCATATCACATTTCTTTGAATAGAAAAAATTTTACTTTTCTAGTTAAAAATTATAGGATTTGCTTGAAAGTTAACTAACAGAAATAACTTCAAACTGAAGAAAATTATTTTATATCGAAGAAAAGTTGCAAAGAAACCAAAAACTATTCCTTTAAGCCAGATTCAATCATATTATATTTCTTTGGATAAAATTAAATTTAAATTTTCTAGTTGAAAATTATACGTTTTGGTTAATAGTACACAAACAGAAATAACTTTAAAGTGAAGAAAATCATTTTATATCAAAAAAAAATTTTTATTGGGGCAAAAAACCGTTTCTTTGAGCCAAATTCAATCACATTACATTTCTTTGGATAAAAATAAATTTGACCTATCTAGCTAAAAATTATACGTTTTGGTAAAAAGTTCACAAACAGAAATAACTTTAAAGTGAAGAAAATCATTTTATATTAAAGCAGAAAAATTTTCATAGAAACAAAAAAATATTCCTTTGAGACAAATTCAATAATATTACATTTCTTTGGATAAAAAGAAATTTAACTCTTCTAGTTAAAAATTATACGTTTCGGTTAAAAGTTAATGAATAGAAATAACTTTAAAGTGAAGAAAATCATTTTATATCTAAGAAAAATTTCCATTGAAACAAAAAACCATTCCTCCGAGCCAAATTTAATCATATTAGGTTTCTTTGAAAAGAAGTTAATTTAATTATTCTAGTTGGAAATTATATGTTTTGTTTAAAATAAACAAACAGAAATAACTTCAAAGAAAATAATTTCATATTAAAGAAAAACTTTCATAAAAACAAAAACTATTTTTTTGCCCAATTTAATCATATTACATTTCTTTGGATTAAAGAAAAATTAACAGTACTAGTTAAAAATTAGACTTTTTAGTAAAAAAGTCACATAGAGAAATAACCTAAAAGTGAAGAAAATAATTTTTTATTAAAGAAAAATTTTCATTGAAACAAAAAACCGTTTCTTCAAGACAAAATTAAACATATAACATTTTTTTGGACGGAAGTATATTTAACTTTTCTAGTTGAAAGTTATATGTTATGGTTATAATTAACAAACAGAAATAACTTTAAGAGAAGCAAATAATTTTCAAGTGAAAAAGTTTTATAGTAACAAAAAACAATTCCTTCGAGCTTAATTTAATCATATTACATTTCTTTGGATTCAATTAAATTAAAACTTTTTAGTTAAAAATTATACGCATTGGTTAAAAGTTCACAAACAGAAATAACTTTAAAGTGAAAAAAATGATTTTATATTAGAGAAAAATTTTCATTGAAACAAAAAAACTGTTCCTTTGAGCCAAATTCATCATATTACATTTTTTTATATGGAAAGAAATGTAACCTTACTATTTTACAATTATACGTTTTGGTTAAACGTTATCAAACAGAATTAACTTTAAAGTAAAAAATCATTTTATATTAAAGAAAAATTTTCATTAAAACAAAAAAAACGTTCGTTTGAGGCAAATTCAATCATATCACATTTCTGTGAATGAGAGGAAATTCAGCTTTTTTAGTTAAAAATAATAAGTTTTTGTTAAAAGTTTACAAACAGAAATAACTCTGAAGTAAAGAAAATCATTTTATATTTTTAAAAAATTTCTATTGAAACAAAAAACCGTTTCTTTGAGACAAAGCTAATCATATAAAATTTCTTTGGATGGAAGTAAATTCAACCTTTCTAGTTGAAAGCTATATGTTAGAGTTATAATTGACAAACAGAAATAACTTTAAAGTAAAGCAAATCATTTTCAAGTGGAAAAGTTTCATAGCAACAAAAAACTATTCCTTTTAGCCAAATTTAATCATATTACTTTTCTTTGAGTCAGATTAAATTAAAATTTTCTAGTTAAAAATTACACGCTTTGGTTAAAAGTTCACAAACAGAAATAACTTCAAAGTTAAGAAAATGATTTTGTATTTAAAAAAAATTTTCATTGAAACAAAAAAAAAACCGTTCCTTTGAGCCAAGTTTAATCATATAACATTTATTTAAAGTGAATTCAACTTTTCTAGTTGAGAATCATACGTTTTAGTTATAATTGACAAACATAAATAACTTCAAAGTAAAAATTTATTTTATATTAAAGAAAAATTGTCATTAAAACGAAAAACCGTTCCTTTGAGCCAAATTCAATTATATTAAATTTCTTTAGATGAAAGTAAATTTAAATTTCCTAGTTGAAAGTTATACTTTTTAGGTAAAATTAATAAACAGACAAAAATTTAAAGGTAAAAAAATCATTTTCTATCAAAGAAAAATTTTCATAGAAACAAAAACCCGTTTTTTTGAGCCAAATTCAATCATATTACATTTCTTTGGGTAAAAAAAATCTAACTTTCTTAATTGGAAATTAATTGTTATGGTTAAGAGTTAACTTTTTTGTATAAAATTCAACTTTCTTGTTTCAAAATTATTTTTTTCGGCCTAAAAATTGAACATTTTAGTTGAATTTGCTTCTCTTTTTTAATTAAAAAATCTGTCTTTTATTTAACTTTGTGTGTTAAAAATTTGTCTTTCTGATTTAAATATCTATCTGTGTGGTAAATATTTAATCTTTTTTGGTTGAAATACAACTATTTTTTTAAAATTAAAAAACCCGTTTCACTAAAACAGTTTTTCTCAAAATTACATAAAAAAAGAAAATCATTTTAAATTACAGAAGAACTTTCGTGGAAACAAAAAGCTGTTCCTTTGCGCCAAATTTAATTTAATTACATATCTTTACATAAAGGAAACTATTTATTAAGTTTTACAATATTTCACTGAATTAAATTAAGAAAGTGATAAATAGCGAAAAAATACATATTTTTGGTTTAAAATTGATTTTTTTAACTAAAAACAAAACTAATTTACGTTTTTAAATTTATCTTTCTTAGCTTAAAATTGAACTATTTGGCTGGAAGTTAACTTTTTTGTTGCAAATACAACTGTTTTGTAGAAAATTCGTCTTTTTGAAATAAATATTAAATAATTTGATTAAATTTGCATTTTTTCTTAATTAAAAAATCTGTTTTTTTGAAAAACCAACTTTTCTTTCAAATTAGTTTTTTTTTATATCTAAATTCATCGGTTTAGTAGAAGTTGCATTTTTTGGTTGAAAATACAGTTATTTTTAAAAAATTAAACTTTTTTTCTGGTTAAAATGCAAATGTTCTTTAAGAATTGGTATAACCGTTTCTTTCACACAATTATTTTTATTCATAAACAAAAATAACTTTAAAATATAGAAAATAATTTTTAAATGAAGAAAATTATTTTTATCAATATAAAACCCTTTCTTTAAACCAAAGAGATGTTTTAAAAAAATATTACAATTTTTCGGATTGAGGGAACCTTTTTCTAACTTCTAAAATATTTTACTGATTAAAATTAAGAAAGTTTTAAGAAATGATTTTTTCAATTGAAAATCAACTTTTCAAAGTAAAAACTGAACTATTCGATTTTTGATAGAAAATTGATATTTTTTAGTTGAAAATTTAACTATTTGGTAACATTTTTAATCCGATTAAAAAAATCTGGTTTGGTTGAAAATTCAACTTTTCTTTCAAACTCATTTCTTTCTTGGTTTGAAAATTCAACTGTTTTGTATACATTTCATTTTTTGTTTAAAAATGCAACTATCTCTCAGAAATTCAAAACAGAACGTTTTTTTCAGACATTTTTTCATTTATAAACAAAAATAACTTCTAAAGGAAAAAAATAATTTTAAATTAAAGAAACAATTTTAATTTGAAAAAAATTCTTTAAACTAAAGCAGTTTCTTCAAATCAAAAGATATTTCTTCGAATCAAGGGATCTTATTTCAACTTCTAAAACATTCCACTCATTTAAATTAAAAGATTTTAAAAAATTTATTTCTTTTTCGTTCAGAATTAATTTTTCTAAAGTGAAAATTGAACTTTTCCATTTATTGTTGGAAGATAACTTTTTATTTCTTAATTCAAATATTTTGTAAAAAATTATTTTTTTTTTTTGCTTCGAAATTCAACCATTTTTTGACTGCATTTGTTTTCTTTCATGAAGAATCTGTTTTAGTTAAAGATTTAATTTTTTTTTCAAAAAGTCTTCTTTTTGGTTTGAAATATTAACTTTTTCGTTTAAAAATTGTCTTTTTGGTTTGAAAATTTATCTATTTGGTAAAAATTTTATCTTTTTGGGTCAAAAATGCAAATATTTTTTGTTCAATTTAAAAAAACGTTTTTTCAACACAATTGTTTAAAATTTCTAAGCAAAAATAACCTAAAAGTAAAAAAAATTAACTGTTTTTTACAAATTAAATTTTTTTTTAGTTAAAATGTCAATATTTTTAAGGAATTAAAAAATCGTTTCTTTCACACAATTTTTTTCTTTATAAATGAAAATAACTGCGAAATGAAGCAAATAATTTTAAATTAAAGAAAAAATATTTTTGAAATGACACTATTTCTCAAGAATTGAAAAAACCGTTTCCTCAAGTAAATTTTTTTATTAACAAAACGAAAATAACTTTGAAATTAAGAAAATGATTTTAAAAAAAAATGATTGCAACAAAAAACCGTTCATTTGAACCAAAGAAATTTCTTTAGATAAAAAAATCCTAATCAAAGATCATACAAACTTCTTAATATTTTTTAAAATTATTTTAATTTTTTATAAAATTATGAAGTCTTTGAAAATAGAAAAAAAATTACTTAAAATCTTCCACAGATTTTAAGCACAAGTCTAGAAATCATTAGAAATCGTTTCATATCATATTCGGAAATTAATTTTTTATTTTCTCTTTAAAATTTAAGAAAACTATTTGAAATTTTTTTGAATTAAAAAAAAAATTTCTTGAAATTCACTTTTCAAAATAAAAACTCATTTCATATCTTCGTAAAAATCTGAAGAAAATACTTTCATTCTCTCAAAACGTTTCAGAAATCTAAAAAAGATACTTTCTTGCGAAATCTCTAAAATTCTACAGTTTTATTTTAAATTGTATAAACATTTATTAACATTTAAAATAATTTTTTAATCTTGTTTAAATTTTCTGAATTTTGCCAAAACTTACTTGAACTTCTTCGAAAATTTTGTATTCATGCAAATTTAAAAACCTTGCTTTAAAGTCTTCTGCGTTCTTCATCGAAGTTTTAAAAAATTTTTTTAAATTTTTAATTATTAACAAAACTTCAAAACTTCTAGATATCTCTCAAACTTGCTTTGATAAAAAAAAAATTTAATCTACCCAAATTTAAAATTTTTGCTTTAAAATTTTTAAGATTTTTCTTCGAAATTTTCAGGAAATCATTTGAAATATTTTGAAATATTTTTGAGTTTAACTTGAAAATTCATTTTTAAAAATCCAAAATCATTTGATATTCTTTTAGAAATCTTTCAAAAATTCTTTTATTATCTTGAAGCGATTTGAAAACCTAAAAAGCTACTGTTTTGCAAAATCTTTAAAATTCTACAACTTATTTTTAATTCTATGACATTTTTTCAAAATTTAAATTATTCTCTAATCTCTTGAAAACTGTTAAATTTCGCTAAGACTTGCTCGAATAACTTCGAAAATTTTGTAATCTTTAAAATTTGGAAAATTTGCTTTAAAGTCGTTCACGTTCTTTGAAATGTTAAAAAATATTTTTAAATTTTAAATTATTTTACAAATTTATAAATATTTCTTTGAATTAACTTAATTTTTTTTCAATCTAGTAATCTGCCAAAATAAAAAATTTTTGCTTCAAAATCGTCTTTTATTCCGAAATCTGCAATAAACTTCATTTTGTTCGAAATTGTTTTCAAGTCTTTAAAAAAATTCTCAAATTTCTGAATATCTTTTTAAATAATTTAAGGTTTCCCTAATTGTTTATTCAAATCCTGCAAAATTAAAAACAAACTTAAAATTATTATTATAAAATAAAACCTAAATCATTAAAACCTTTTCTAGAAACCTTGTTGACGGTGCTGGTAATTATTCTTTCTGGGTACAAATATTAAAGACTGATTTAAATTCCGAATTTATCTATATTATCACTAATGTGTACAAATTTTTCAGAAATATGTTTTATTTTTTAATAAAGTTACTTACTTGGAAATTTTAATTTACGAAATTGATAAAGGAAATTCGTAATATTAATAAATAAATGCATAAATACCTATAACCTCATCCAGTAAAGTCAATGATGAATAAATAGGATCCTTTTGTCATTTTTGAAAAACATTACAAATTTAAGAACAGGATTTTTGATTTTATTATTAAAGTATCATTCACAATTTAAATTGTCTTTTTTAGAGATAAATGTCCAAAATTAAAATTCCTTATTATATATCATTCATAAAAGTACCAAGAGTAAACGATTTCTTATCTTACTCCCAATTTTTGTTATGTATTCAAAAATTATTGTAAACGTAATATTTCTCAGGATTTGATGCAAATTTCTAAGGATACAGAACAAGGAAGAACAGTTACGCCAGCCCCTCCGATCTCACGGACGCTTTCACTTTTATTCACAATCCGAAATTATGACAGAGTCAGGAAGATCCTCTGTCTGAAGATAAAGATAATTTCGCATCCTGCCCCAACAACAAGTAGAGAAAAGTGAGCAAACCATAAACTATTTTTATTTCCTCACTCCCGGTGCCTGATGTCATCAGAAGGGCTGGTTTTTGGTATACGCTTCTTATTAATAAAAATTAAAAACAATAAAAGATCTCTCCATTGTCAATAATCTCACGATGATGCAACAACTTTAAAGGTGTTTTTCCGCTATCGATTAGCACAAAAAACTTTTCCTGGAGAATATTGTCCTGCTGATCGCCTGCGTCGTTTACAGCCAGAAAGGTTGGGAAGCGGTTTATTCTTGCAGTTCTTCATCCACCCCTCCCAATGTTTGAACCCCTCCAGTTTTTGAATTTTTTTCGCACACTGGACGTCATCGTCGATGTTGTCATCAGCAAATTTTTCACATTTCTGATTGCAAATTCCACCCACTCGCCCCCTGAGACACCATTTGGCACTGTTGATCTGGAAGACACCGTAGGAGTAGCTGGATTGGGCCTTTGGACCAGTTATTTTCCGGGTATCGAATCCACTCTCGTTTTGCATGACACAGACGAAGTTGCTGATGAACGTCCTGGAGACGCCACCTTTGACGAGTGCCTCGACGGCCTCGCACGGAGTCAAAATCTTAGCCTGGGTTCTCCAGGTGAGGAGAGTTATCCCAATGATTAGTAGAGCGCAAGAGCGCATTGTTGTGTTTGTGGTGTGACAATTAGGAGGGTTATGAGAGTGATGATCTAGAGGAATGTGTAATCCGCTGACGTGCTAAAGCGACTGATAGGACTACCGCTTCCGCGGAAAATTTACAGTGATAGAGCGAACAAGGCGGCGCCTATCGACCTTGTGTCGAACAATGGAGACGACCTTGAGCTTCAGTGATAAGCCGGTTGAAGAAGGAGGAGGCATAAATCTGATTTTATAATAAGAGGTCCAGAGTTAGGTAGTAAGTTGTTACAAGTAATAAAGTCACTAAAAATTACGTTATTTGATACTTTCAGAATAACTTCGTTGCTATTAAAAAGAAAACAGTGTTTTAGTAAGGCCACACGACAAAAGTGAAACATTGATGTTTTGTGAGATATAAATGATTGGATATTCAGGGCGTTTTCAAATTTTGTATTATTTATATCAACGAAAGGGAAAACGGCAAAGAGGAAAGATAAAAAAAGAAAGGAAAATAAAAAACGAAGGAAGAGGGGAAAGGAAGTAAAGGAAATAAGGAATAAAGAAAAAGGGAAAGGAAAACGTAAATGAGGGAAAAGCGAAAGAAGAAGAGGAAAGTGGAAAAGAAAAGCGAAAAACAAGAGAAAAATTGTAAATAGAAAAAGGAAAAACGAAAACGAGGAAAGGGAAAAGGAAAAAAGAAAAAAGGTAAATGAGAAAACGGAATAAGAGAAAGTAAATAAGGAAAAGGGAAAACGTGAAAAGGGAAACAGAAATAGGGAAATGTTATAGTGGAAAGAGGAAAACAGGGTAAGTGAAAAGGAGAATTTGGAAGGAAAAATAAGGTAGAGAAAAGAAAAAAGGAAAAAAGAGAAAAAAGAAAGAGAAAATAAGAACGCTAAAGGCAGAACTAGAAAAAGAAAAGAAGAACAGAAAAAGACAAGAGGAAAATGGAATAGGAGATAATGGAAAGGGGATAGGGTAATAAAAGAGGAAAAAGAGAAAAAGGGTAAAAGGTAAACGGTGAAAGGTAGAAGGGGAAAAGAGAAAACAAGAAAGAAGAAGGAAGAAAGTAAATGGGGAAGAGAGAAAGAAATAACAGTAAAAGGGAGAAAAGAAAATGCTAAAGGGGAAATAGGAAGGAGGAAAAGAGAAAAAGGGAGGAGGGGGAATTTGGACGGAAATAAGAAAGAAAAAAGTCAAAGGGGGAAAAGTAAAAAGAGGGAGTAAAGTGGAAATAGGACAAGAAAGAAAAGTGGAAAATAAGAAAGAGGGGAAAAAGAAAGTGAATAGGGAAAAGGTAAAGAGATAACGGGAAAAGGGAAAAAGGAACAGAAAAACGTTAAAGGGAAAACAGAAAGGCCTGTGGAAACGGAAAAGGAAAGAGAAAAAGAAAAAAGAAAGAGAAAAGGGGAAGAGGGGATAATGGAAAAAGGAAGAAGTTAAAAAAGGACGAAAAGAGAAAAAGGGAAAAGTGTAAGAAATTAAAGGTAAAAGGTATGAGGTAAAACCTTAAACGTGAAAGGAAGAAAGGGTAAAAGGGAAAATGAGAAAGGGGAAAAATTGAAGTGAATAGGGAAAAGAGAAACGGACAACGAAAGAAGGAAAATGTTTAAGGAGAATAAGGAAGGGTAAAAGAAGAGAAAAGAAAGGAAAGTTGAAACGGAAAAGAAAAAAGGGAACAAGGAAAAGGAAAGAAGAAAGAGAAAAAGTGAAAGAGGAAAATAAGTAAGAAAAATGAAAACAGAATAAGGAATAAAACAGGGTAAAAGGAACGGAAAAGGGAAGAATAAAAGGGTAAGGAAAAAGTGGGACCAGTAAAATGTAAGAAAAAAAAAGAGAAGTACAGGCGGGAAAAAGACAAAGAGAAAAGCGGACAAGAAGGAAGGCAAAAGTGGAAAGGGGAAAGGTGTAAATCGGGAAATATGGAAATGAAAAGAAGGAAATGGTAAATGTGGAAAGAAAAAAAGGAAAACAGGAAAGTCCAACAGGAGAAAAAGAAAACTAAAGAGAGAAATCAGGAAAGGGAAAGAAAAAGGAGAAGTAGAGAAAGGAGAATGATAAAATGGAAACAATAAAGGTCGAAAAGGAAAAAAGAAAAGGAAAAGAGGAAGGAGAAAGAGAAAATAGTAAGAGGAAAAGGAAAAAGAAAGGGGAAAGAGGAAAGGGAAAGAAAAAAGGGAAAAAGGAAAGGTAAAATGTGAAAGAGGAAAATAGGAAAGGCAAAAGAAAACGAGAAAACTGGAAAAGAAAAATGTAGATAATGGAAAGGGTGAAGGCGAATTTATGAGAGAAGATGGAAAAGAGTAAAAGTAAAAAAGGAGAATGTGATTAGGGAAAAGGGAAATACGAAAAGAAAAAAGAAAATAGGGAAAAAGAAAAGCGGAAAATAAAAAGGGAAATAGAAACGGGAAAAGGAAAAGGAAAAGGGAAAAAGGAAAATAAAAGGGAAAGAGGAATGTCAAAAAGTGAAAGAGAAAGATGGGAAAGGGGAAGAAGAAGGAAAAATAGGAAAGTTAATCATGGAAAGGGTAAAGGGGAAATAATAAGTGAAGTAGGGGAAGGTAAAAAGAGAAAAGGGTAACAAATAATAGTGAAAAAGAAGGAAAGGAAAATGGTGAAAGTGATTGGGGAAAAGAAAAATAGGAAAAGAAAAATGTGAAAGAGGAAGGGAGAAAACAGGATTGGGGGAAAAAGAAAGGAAAACGGGAACGGTAAAAGGGAAAAAGAAAGAGGAAAAGAAAAGGGAATGAGGAAAGAGAAAATAGGAAAGGGGGTAAAAAGGGGCCAAAAGGTAAATGGAAAAGGACCTGAAAATACCGATTTCCAACACAAAATGCAGTAGGTGATATTTAAACCAAAAAATATTCTCAAATAAAAAAACTTTTGAACTTAACCAATATGACAAATATTTAATTGATTTTCTATCAAATAATTTAATTTTGAACCAACAGGTTAAATTTTTTACAAATAAGAAGAATTTTTAACTTGAAAATTTAAATTTTTAACCAAAAATAAAATAGGTATTTTATGTAGAGGTAGAGAGATAAATTTTTTTTTAAATACCTCACGTTACTTATGGATAATCTCTAAGACTGATTCAACCATTCCGCGTATAGACTGTCGATCGATCATTCGTGTATGTTAATGAGAGATCTAAATTATAATGCAGAGTGCGTTTGGCTTTGCGTAATCTGAAACATACATGTAAGATACTTATTTTTAGATTTTTGCTGTTGTTCTTGACATTTTTTCATGTTTTGCTGTTTGGGATTGTTAGTTTTTCAAAGACTTTTTTGAAAATTTGAATCTAGTTTTTCAATATTATTTTATTATTAAATAATTAATATTATAAGAAATTTAGCACGGGCCTATAATATGTTCCCTATAATGAATTATACTTATAACTTTTTTGCGATTATAAAAAAAGCATTTTGCGAGAACTAGTACAAAAATTATTAATTCTAAACTATTGATACAAGAAATAAAATAAAATATTAAAAAAAGTTACGCAAAACAGAGAAAAACTACAAACGATTAAATTAATTATTTTCTTCATGCACTATTTAAAATTATTTCACAGGATTCCTCAGGTTTTAAGAAATTTAACGGGATTTCAAAAAATTTAAATATTAAATATTTTTACAGATTTCAAGGGATTTTTCAGGATTTTAAATATTTTAGAATTTTTCCGCGGATTTTAAGGGATTTTAAAGAACTTTAAGAGACTTTAAGAGATTTGCAAGAACTTCCAGACATTTTAAGTTAGTTTAACAGATTGTGAAGAATTTTGAGATACTTAAAAAACTTTAAGGGATTTCAAAACATTTTCACGGTTTTTCAAATATTTGCACAAATTTTAAAGAATTTTGTAAGATTTCAAAATACTTGGAGGCATCTCAGGTGATTTCATACATTTTAAAAAGAAAGAGATTCCGAAGAATTCCAAAAGATTAAAAAGATTTCAAGAAATTTTAAACAATTTGACCTGCTCACCATGTTTTAAGTTTAATTCTAAGGTATTAAGAAATTTAAGTATAAATTGACTACGTAAAGATTAAGTGCTATTTTTTACTGAAGTTTGATTTATTCACTTCCTATTTATATTCGATAAGTTATTAAAAAAATTCGATTTTTTACTAATTCTTTACTGATTAATTATTATTTTTCACTAGTTATTAATTCAGAATGAATGTCTGAGTAAATAAAACATCTGTTTATATTTATATTTTAATTTGAAGACTTTGAAAAGTGAT